>LPNX010479594.1:242751-294179 GCA_001517045.1 Pseudotsuga menziesii
TTTCAATTGGGAGAGCTTGTTGGATGCGGAATTTGATTCCACATCCAACGAGTACCCACACTGCATACTTTTGATGGACCCCGCTACCCCAAAAACAAGAAATACCTGAAAAAATGTGATGATGATGTCATCATCACGTTTTTTCAGGTATTTCTTGTTTTTGGGGTAGCGGGGTCCGTCAAAAGTATGCAGTGTGGGTACTCATTGGATGCCGAATCAAATTCCGCATCCAACGAGCTCTCCCGATCGAAATTTGAGTAAAAACACAATGAGATATGTCGAAAATACGAACAAAAAAAGTAGTTTTTTTAATGACAAATATGCCAATTCAACCATTATGGTTGACTTATTTTATTGAAATTCTATTGGTTCTTGAATTCCAACTCATAAAAACTTATTTTGGCACGTTTTCTTATAAGGCCCATTTTAGACCCCAAATTTCCTCTAATGTTAATATAACCAAGGAAATAGGAAAACCTCATGGGAAAAATACCCCCCCTCAAACTAAGCAGTAAATAAAGGAATTTTGTGTTCTTCTATGTAGCAACATCCTGAGACTGTGCATGTGAAACTTTGAATCCAAACTGAATGAATATGTCTAGAGGAATCTTTCTATTTGGAAGAATAATAATGTGCTCAAATGAGTCAGGAACATAGACAGCTGCAGGATGAAAATTGGACCCATGTAGAGCAACTAAAATCAACTGATAAGAGAGCAAAAGTGCTTGAGGATTCGAACCATGTGTGGAACACTCAAGAAACTGATATGTTGAAACCTTGAAAAGAAAACCATGAGTGGTAAAATCAACCCCAGGTCTTAGGAGCAAGTTTCCAAGCGGATGCAGAATGTCTTCCTCTTTACTAGTTCTGTGAGGAGATGAGCATGGGACCAAAGGTAGAGAAGCCCTGGGACTATGGAGAGCGAATGCTTGAGCTATATAATCTGATATAGCTTCAAAAATAGCTAATGATTCACAAAATAAAATATCAGCAACCTCATAAGAGGAAACTAACACCAAATCCCCAGCAGCAATTTTGAAGAGAAGTTGCGGTACTTGATTTTTCACACCGGAATTGGTGAGAGCAGCTACAAGCATGACTGAAAGCTCTTGGATTTTAAAATTTGAACCAAATAATATCATATCAGAAAGTAAATAAGATCTAAATAGGTTCAAAATAGATCCAAAACTGTGAAATGAAATCAAATCCTTGGCAGTAGTTTCGAAGGAGACTTGCGGTACTTGTTTCTTCACACCGTTGATGAGAATAGCTACAAGCAGTAATGAAGGTTTATGAACCTGAAATTTTGAACCAAGCAATATTAGATCAGATCCAAATAATATCAGATCAGATATAATAAGGTTCATATCAGATCCAAAAGTATGGTCAACCGAGACAGTGGATGCACAATTTTCTTCTTCAAAATTCTGAATTTTGGTGCATGCAATCCTGCAGCAAATTACTGGAAGATCTAGATGAAGGGGAGCGAATGGATCACTCTGGTAATTGTTACCACCTAAGTTGTACTTATTGGTTTTTTATCAAGTGAGCCTGGTGAACTGGACAAATATGATTTGTTAGTACTTCAAAAGACCTTCAGAATTGCTTCTGGGAAGTGCTTGTTGTACTCTACCACTTGTTCATACCCCCTTGGGGGAGTTGTAATAAAATTTTATAGCATGGTATTGTCTATAAAAGACTCAGTCTCTTGGACTTTATTTGTCAATCCGATCAGCCCAGAGTGTTTTTTTCCTTAGTTATTATTGGTTGTTGAATAAACGACTGATAATTTCTAAGTTTTTCACTCAATACCTCCAAAGTTGGGGTGGTCGGCTTGGCATTTAGGCCTATTGAGGTTATTAGAGTCTGTGTGTCAATGTATAAACATGCTAGGCATTATGGTCGAGTCATATGAACATGTGCTAAGTCCCCCAAGTTTTTTTTTTATTTTAACTTTTCCACAAAACTTAGGCTATTTTTTAATAATCTAATTGGAAAATTTTGTATTGTAAAAAAAATGGGGTTAGAAGTCAGATTCAATCATCAGGGTGCTCATTTTCTAGCTCATAGCACCCGGTAAACCCATAAACCCGCTTTTCATAAGTTTTGAGTGATTTCTTCATCACTCAATTGAGAAAATTCAAAAATTTTCAAATATTAATTAATTTAATTAAAAATTAATTAAATAATGGAGCAAATCCAAATTCCTAAATCAATGGATTTTGCTTCATTTTGATTGAAGTCAGTCTCATTGGCTTCAGTTTGATCGGGATTTCCCACTCCTTGACTGAAGGCATGATGTGGGCTGAAGAGGAGCTTAACTGGCTCATACAGATCTAGGGTTGCGCCCTCCTTTTTCTCTCCTCCATGCATGTGGATCAAAATGGGAGTTGTTTGTTGGTTGGTTCAGTTCACTAAGTGAGGTGTCACTCCGATTTGCAATTCTAGTTCAGTTAGACTTAGTTCATCTAATTAGACTCAGTTCACCATAAAATCAAACTTAGTTCACCATCAGATCAAGCTCAGCTTGATTCTTTGACAACTTCAGTCTCTCTTTCAGTCAAGCATGCACCCCCTCTGGGCTAGGGTTTCAGTTTTTGCTATAAATAAAGCACAATTTTCCTCTTCCAAGCTAGGTAGAGCTGGATTGAAGAGATATTTCTATTGTATTTTCTACTATTTTGGAATAAAGAAGCTTTGGAGGCAATATCTATGGTGTAATGGTTTTCATGTGTGGATGGTGATTGTCAAGTGCTTATGAGGTATGATATGTATTATTGATCTTTGTTTTTTGTTGGTTGATTGTTGGCCTTGAAGGAGAGATCTCCCTCCTATTAGGGTGAGAGGTCATTCTAGTTTTATTTATGCTCTTATTTTTCACTTGTTTCAGATCTCTTGGAGTTGCATGTATTTTAAGTTTAATTGCATGCTTTCTGATTGTCTATTTCCAGCAACACCCATGTTTTAACCATCTGTTTGTGCAAGGATTTCTAAGTTGCAGGTGATATCACTTGTATAAGGGGTTGATCTATTTTGAATATTCCTCATATTCAGGATAATTTGAGGACATATTCCCTCGGTCTTCCACCAAAGGAGACTCTAAAGCCCAACATTTCTAGGCTTCCAGCACTCTTTCTCTCTCTTCCTCCTTCTAAAAAATCAAAATTTTACCTGGTTACTTTGTTTAAAAGCTTTGATATTATTCATATATATTATATTAAAGTAAAATTTAACATAGATCTATTGTCTCAAGGCTCATAATCTAGATCTCATTCCTAAAAATTTGTATAAGCATTCTAGATCTAGATCTAGGGAAATCATCTGTTTTGCATGGCAATTTAAAGAGAATCCATAGTTTGAATGCATTAGATTTCTATTTTTGTTTTAAAATATAAATCCAAAAATCAATGCATATAACATTGGCTGCCCCAAAGGCAAGCCAATACCCCAAGGAAAGCTTGCTTTCCTTATTTCCTTTTTTACCATTTTAACTAGTTTTAACTTAGTTTCTTTTGGTTTAAAGTAGACTGACCCAAAGGTACTTTCAAAGTTCTTTTGGGAATATTTCATTCTAATAATATCTCTTTATTTTAGCATATCTAACAAAAAGAGGAGAATCTTTTGTTCGAAAGAGGCTTTTGGGCCATCCAAATCCCCCCAAGGGTCTCCCTTTTGACTGTAATATTTAATTTTGGCATTTTGTAAAGGCTTGGTTTCATCCTGTATAAGAACAAAGAGGATTCATATTAGTTTTCTGATATTGTAACCACTGATAATAAAAATTATTTCCGAATGGGCTCTTTCGAGCCCATTCCCCATCCCCCCTGGGGGGATTCGCGTCATTTTTTTTAGTTTTTGCAATTTCTTATTTTTCTTTGCTCTAGATTAGTTTCATTGATGTAGAATAATATGCTTTTATTACTTTATCATATATTCCATATTACAATATCAAAGTAACTTTAATACTTACCCCACGATTTCCCGATTGACCCAAAAGGGGAAAGAGATGCGTGGTAGGACTAATTAGAAAACTTGTGGTTTGCTTCCTTTTTAATGCTTATCATTAATATCTACAATCAATCTTTTAAAAACAACCCCTTCCATGATTCCCCGATTGAGGTCCACTTGGACCGAAAGGGGTTCCTGGAAGGTTATTTCTTTCTAAAAAACTCATCCTTTAAAATTTACTAAAATTGACAAGACTCTAATGTGTATGCTCTGCACTTGGCTATAGTTCATCTGATCAGTCAAGATGCATCAAAAGCAACGTGACTGACTAGATTAATTAGTCTTCACCTTCCCCAATTAACCACCATCAAGTGAAAATTCCAACGCCTCGATCAAACCGTAAACGATGGAAAAATACCCAAAGTGTTACCACCTAAGTTGTACTTAGTGGTTTTTATCAAGTGAACCTGGTGAACCGGACAAAGATGATTTGTTCGAACTTTAGAAGACCTACGAAAGTGCTTCTGGGAAGTGCTTATTGTACTATATCACATGTTCATACCCCATGGGGGAGTTGTAATAAAATGTTCTAGCATGATAGTGTCTGTAAAAGACTCGGTCTCTTAGACTTTATTTGTCAATCCAATCAGCCCAAGGTTTTTGTTCCCTTGGTTATTATTGGTTTTTGAATAAACGACTGATAATTTCTGAGTTTTTCACTGAATACCTCCAAAGTTGGGGTGGTCAGCTTGGCATTTAAGCCTATTGAGGTTATTAGTGTCTATGTGTCAATGTATAAACATGCTAGGCATCATGGTAGAGTCATATGAACATGTCTAAGTCCCCCTAGGTTTTTAATTTTTTTAATTTTTAAGTTTTTTTTAATTTTAATTTTTCCACAAAACTTAGGCTATTTTTTAATAGTCTAATTGGAGAATTTGGTTTTGTAATAAAAGTGGGCTCAATAATCAGTTTTAGTCATGGGGGTGCTCATTTTCAAGCTTAGATAACCATGTAAACCCATAGACCCACTTTTTCTAATTTTTGAGTGATTTGTCCATCACTCAAGGAAAAAATCCCTAAAAATCAAATATTGATTATTTAATTGATAAATTAACTAAATAATGGAGAAAACCCCTGTTATCACTCTAGGAAACTCCTCCTCTAGGTTGTAGCTCGAGGATGCCTGGTAACTTAAATGTTTTTATGATTTTTCTAAATGGATCAAATCAAATGACCTATAGGACCTCACACTTTCAATACATGCATAAAACTCAATCAAAGATAAGGCTTCTAACTACCACTGTGCAAAGGTTTTCTAATAGGGTGAAAAGATGGAGAACTTACTACGCTGGCATATTCATATATAAAACATTTACATATAAATGGCTAATCATAACAAGGAAGGCACTTGCAATTCAACTCATCAACATACAGATAGGATGACAGCTATCAGACATTAGATAACATGAATAAACTTGAATTAAACATTCAAGCACAAGCACAGAGTAGAAAAGATATGGAAGCTGAACACATGATCGCAAAAGAGCTTATATTAGGTCATGAATAATATGAGAAGCTTGATAATAATAATGGTCTAAAGGTCCTCGAAGTCGAACCCTTACTTCAAAATAATTCTTAGTCTTTATAGCCTTTACAAAAATATTCAGATCCTAAAAATAGATAAAATAAATGTTTTTTGCAAAATTAGGTCAAAAAACCTAATTTAAGTACTAGTCTATCTAACTCTAACATGTGTTCACTCATTGAACTCCTTGATGATTGCAATGAGAACTGAAGTAAAACTGTAACCTGTTATCTAATAGATAAGCCAGGGTTGGTCAAAAACAGGTAGGGTTTGTGACCCATTTCTCCTTGATTGTATCCTCAAAACTGGAACAGACCTCCCCCAATGGTGCTTTTCAGCAAATTTCAGCTTTATATTTCATCCCTGAGATAGTTGTACTCACTATTTTTTGCAAATTTTTTATTAGCCTTTAAATCAACCTTTTACAGCTTTTACCTCTATCCTTTCGGTATTTCTTCCATTTTCATAGGGTTTGACAGAGCAGCAACATCATGAGCTGCCTCAGGATCCTGAAAACTTGTTGTTTCCTCTGCTAGGGTTTCAAGTGCAAGGTGTGCTTGAGATTTAGGGTTTGGATTCTTTGCCTTGTTTTTTTAGAGGTTTTGGTGCTGTCCCTTTGATGTCTTTGTAGCCTGCCTAGGGTTTGGATTGGCAGCAGTCTCACATGCTGCTTCTGGGCTAAAGATGCTTATTGCCACTTCTGTTAGGGTTTCCAGCTTCCTGTTCTTCTTGATATTCAGAGTCTGAGTAAAGTAGGTTGAGTATGTTTCTATCTGGTACTAAAAATTCTTCTACATCTGCATTAAATATTCATGGACTGATAGATGAGATCAAAAATGTTTCTCCTCTTTGAAGACAGGTAGAAAATCTCCCCATTCTGACATATCAGGTACTGGATGTGGGAAACCAAGAACTGAAGAGAAGTCAAGAGGTGCAAACCTCCGAGCCAAAAGAGCAGCAAATTATTTTGACATCTTAATATTGTGGAGTCGCCACTGAATTTTTCTTTCATGGAGTCACCAGGTATGAGATCTTCACAAGCAGCAGTGATTGTAGATTCCTCAACCCTAAAAAAATTTGATTTACTTATAAATTCCTGAGATTTATATGTTTCAGCAGAATGAGATTTAAATGAAGGTCTATTAGCCCTAACAGCAGAAATATCTCTTGAATTACCTAATGTAGCTCCCTTTGCAACACTGGATGTCTGCCTTAGTGAATCCCTAGCTCTTCTTAGGATCTCTTCTGGATCTAAAACAGGTGATAATGGTGGCCCTTGAGGGTTTGATCTAGTACTTGGTCTTCTTGAAGCCACCTTATTCCAATGGAGTCATCAGATAGATGATTACAACTAGAATATTGTCCAAAAGTTATCTATCATCAAAGCAGGATCTATGTCATCTCCCAGGTAAGTTAAGCTTCAATCTCCTCTCCCCAGCAACAGTGCCAGTTTTTTATCACTCTAGGAAAATCCTCTAGGTTGTAGCTCGAGGATGCCTGGTAACTTAAATGTTTTTATGGTTTTTCTAAATGGATCAAGTCAGATGACCTACAAGACATCACACTCTCAAGACATGCATAAAACTCAATCAAAGATAAGGCTTCTAAATACCACTGTTTAGAGGTTTTCTAATAGGGTGAAAAGATGGAGAACTTACTATGCTGGCAGATTCATATATATAAAATTTACATATAAATGGCTAATCATAACAAGGAAGGTACTTGCAATTCAAATCATCAACATGCAGATAGGATGACAGCTATTAGACATTAGATAACATGAATAAACCTGAATCAGACATTCAAGCACAAGCACAGAGTAGAAAAGATATGGAAGTTGAACACATGATAGCAAAAGAGCTTATATTAGGTCATGAATAATATGAGAAGCTTGATAATAATAATGGTCTAAAGGTCCCCAAATTCGAACCCTTACTTCAAAATAAGTCTTAGGATTTATAGCCTTTACAAAAATATTCAGATCCTAAAAAATTGGATCTGATTTACTAAAAATAGATGAAATAAATGTTTTTTGCAAAATTAGGTCAAAAACCCTAATTTAAGTACTAGTCTATCTAACTCTAACACTTGTTCACTCATTGAACTCCTTGATGACTGTAGTAAGCACTGAAGTAGAGTTGTAACCTATTATCTGGTAGATAAGCCACGGTTGGTCAAAAACAGGTAGGGTTTGTGACCCATTTCTCCTTGATTGTATCCTCAAAACTGGAATAGACCTCCTCCAATGGTGCTTTTCAACAAATTTCAGCTTTATATTTCATCCCTAAGATAGTTGTACTCGCCAAAACCGGTTCGGTGTGTCAAAATATCTTTCTGCACCCTTTTTTACTTTCAGTGGTTAAGGAAGCAGAATCCTTGGTCTGTTAGCTTCCGAAAGCTCTGCTTTCGGTGGCTAATGAACAGCTGTTGCATTCTCCTAAGCCACCAAAAGCTCTATTTTCTACAAAAAAATTATTATCCTTTAAATCAACCTTTTACAGCTTTCACCTCTGTCCTTCTGGTATTTATTCCATTTGCATAGGGTTTGATAGAGGAGTAGCATCATGAGCTGCCTCAAGATCCTGAAAACTTGTTGTTGGCTCTGCTAGGGTTTCAAGCGCAAGGTGTGCTTTAGATTTAGGGTTTGGATTATTTGCCTTGTTTTTTTATAAGTTTTGGTGATTTCCCTTTGATGTCTCTGTAGCCTTCTTAGGGTTTGGATTAGCAGCAGTCTCACATGCTGCTTCTGGGCTAAAGATGCTTATTGCCACTTTTGTTAGGGTTTCCAGCTTCATGTTCTTCTTGATCTTCAGAGTCTGAGTAAAGTAGGTTGAGTATGTTTCTATCTGGTACTAAAAATTCTTCTACATCTGCATTAAATATTCATGGACTGATAGATGAGATCAAAAATTCCACCTGGAGGACTGACAGGTCATCTTTTGCCCTAAAAATTTGGCCAAACTGTTGAAACCTATGGCTCAGAGATGGATTTTTTCCTTCAAATATGTGACACCTGTGTATAAAATGAAATAGGTTTTTTTATATTAGTTTGTTGTGAGAAAAAACCTCTCTCATTTTTTTTAAATTTGTTTTCATTTTCCCGATATCTGTATTTCAAAAACATGTGTAAAACAGGGGAATTCTAAGATCCGAAAATTAGGGATCATAGATGGATTCAATTCTCCCAATATGCAATACCTGTAGGAATCCTGAGAGAGGTTATTGTTCTTTGACATGTTTGGAACAAAAACCTTTGAGATTTTGGAAAAATTATTTTCTAGTCACTCAGAATTGTTATTTTACAAAGATGACTTTTCGTAGTAAAACGCCGATTTTGGTGGCTTGGAGCGCCCTGAAATTTCGGTCTTAGCTACCGAAAGCTAGGGTTTTTGGTGGATAATGAACTGTTGGTCTATTTTCCTAAGCCATCGAAATTATCCTTTCCAAAATTTAAAAAAATTAGGTTAATGTGCTTTCGGTGGTTTAATGTCTTCTTGGACCCATTGCTAAGCTGCCAAAAGCTGGGCTTTTCGGTGACTAATGAACCGTTGGTCCGTTCGCCTAAGCCACCAAAAGCCCCCTTTCCAATATTTTATTAAAAACATGATCAACAGGATTTTGGTGGTTAATGTGGTCCTACGTTGAAATTGTTAGCTGCCGAAAGCTGCGCTTTTTAGTGGCTAATGAACTGTTGGCAAGTTCGCCTAAGCTACCGAAAGCTAAATCTTTCAAATTTCTTGAAAAACAAAACACCAGTTATTCCAACTTTGTTAGCCACCCAAACATATTTCATAATATGCCTTGAAATTTTCATCACTATGCAAAAAATAAATTGTCTGAGTGGACCTATTGAAAATTAATTTATTTAGGAGATAACAACCCCAAATTTTAAATCATTGGGATTTGCTTCGATTTGACTGAAGTTAGTGTCATCGACTTGGGATTGACTAGATCTGACAATTCCTTGACTAAAGGAGATGATCTGGGTTGAACTGGGAGTGCATTATTGCATGCAATCTTGGGAATTGCACCCTCCCTCTCTCCTCCACATGTATGGGCCTCTTTAGTTGAGTTTTGGTGGATGCTTTAGTCAGCAGGTTGAGGTGTCAGACAGATCAGCTCTCTGATTGATAGTTACACTCAGTGTGACTCAGATTAGGCTTAGTTAGACACATATCAGGCCCAAATTCACTCCATATGTAGCTGCAGTCTCTCTCTCCTTGGGATTTGCGCGCCCCTGGGCTAGATCTTTTGTTTTTGCTATAAATAAAGCACATATTACCTCTTCCAAGCTAGTTAGAACTGGGATTGAGGTGCTATTGCTATTGTGTTGTTGTTATTGTTCATTTGAAATAAAGAGAAGCTTTGGAGGCAAGACGGTGTCATGTTATTGTATGTGTGGATGAGCATTGCCATGTTTTACTGAGGTAACCTGTATCTATGTTCATAATTTGTTGATTGTTTGTAGATCCATTGCTAAAGATTGATAATAAGTTTATTATGATATTGATAGGAAAGGAGTTTGTTTATAAGTTTATTGGCCATCTCTTTCCTTTTTATGCATGTTTATATATCTATATTCAATATGTTTTATAAGTTTATATGCATGCTATTCTGAAATCTCTGTTTATGTATTAACCGGATCTCAAAAGCATTTTGGCAAGTCTTTGGATCAAGTTGCAGGTTCCTAGCTTGGAGAGCATGTTGATCTAGTTTGCTTCCTCACTTTCTAAAAAACTTTCTCAAAGGCATAGTCCCTCGACATTCCACCGGAGAGCTCCATGGTTGATCTTCAAGGATTCCAACACTCTTTCTCTCTCTTCCTCTTCCAAAAAATCAAATTTTACCTGGTTACTTTGTTTACAAGCTTTGTCATTATTCAGATCTATGATTTCAAAGTAAAACTTACATAGATATGTCTTTTCAAGGCTCATAATCTAGATCTCATTCCTAAGGGGTTTCATAAAGCATTCTAGATCTAGTTTAGGGAAATCATCCGTTTTGCATGGCAATTTAAAGAGAATATGTAGGTTGCATGCTCTAGATTTCTTTGTCTATTTTAAAAAGATTAAATCCAGCAATCAGTGCATATTTTATTGGCTATCCAAACAGCAAGCCAAGATCCTGTTGCCGCCTTACACACACCTGGGTCACGTGGTAGAAATCTTCAAGCCACTTGGTGTGTCCTTGGGGGCAAGTCTCGAGTCAAGGCTGTCACTTTGTTCTTGACTCCTCCATTTAGGCTCAACTCCTAACGAAGCCAAGGGGGGTAGACCCTATTAAGTTACTAAGGCTAAATTACTTAGTAAGGTGATGTTGAACTGAATGAGTTACTTAGGATTTTGAAAATTAACCATAAACAACCATAGATGACAAGATACAGAAATGAGCGCACGAAAGCACAATGTTGAGACACAATATAAATATATAGCAAGAAAATAACCAGTGCCTTAGAATGGAGTCAAAATAAAATTAATGTACTTACATGTGCTTGGATTGAATGTTTTTCAATTGCCTCTTGGTACATTTTAAGTTAATGTGAGGTATGAGTTGATTAAAATTAGGCGAAGGGGTGGACTCCAGATATACCCGAGAGTACTTGGAGTATGTCCAAAACTAAACCTTCACGGCTACCTGCAAGGAATATGTGGGATGAATGGAGTCTCTGGGGCTATTTTTCATAACGCACCCATTAGGGTGTGACAGAGATCGGTGCCCCCGAGGTCACTTTTCAGAAGTTCCCACTTCCTTTGGGTATTTTGCCACCGTAATGGTTTGATCTAGGTGTTGGATTTTCACCTGATGGTTTGTCAATTTGGGAGAGTGAGTCCTAATTATTCTAGTCACTCAAATGCTTTTGATACAGCTTGACTGATCAGACGAACCGCATCCAAGTGCAGAACATGCACACCGGAGTCTTGTCAATTTTAGTAGATTTTAAAATGGGTGTTCTTGTTAAAAAGAAAACCCTCCAAGAACCTCTTTCGATCCAAGTGGATATCAATCAGGGAATCAAGGAGGGGTTAATTTTATAATAGCTTAAGAAACAAATGATGAAAAGGAAAACATATATACACAATTCTAGTTTTCTAATTAATCCTACCACGCATCTCTTTCCCCTTTCGGGTCAATCGGGAAGTCGTGGGGTAAGTAGTAATATTACTTTGAAATATCAAATATAGAATATGAAATTGATAATGAATCAAATTATACTACCCTGTATATTATAGCTACACTAGTTTGAAAAGATATGAACAAAAAGTTAAAAAAAAGGACACCGACGCAAATCCCCCCAGGGGGGGTGGGGAATGGGCTCGAAAGAGCCTATTCAAAAATATTTTTATTATTATTGGTTACAATATCAGAAAACTAAAATATAAGAAACCTCTTTTTCCTTATACGGGAAGAAACCAAGATCTTACAACTTTGCAAAAAAATTAAATTTTAGTGAAAGGGGAGACCCCTAGGGGGATTTGAACGCTCCTGAGGCCACTTTCGAACAGAATATTCTTTTATTTTATATTACACCTGATAAAAACCAGAAATCATGTTAGAATAACATATGCCCAAAATCATTTTAAGATTACCTTTGGATCAGCCTACCTTAACTCAAAAAGATTAAGTTAAAACTAGCTAAACAGGTGAAAAAGGAACCAAGGAAAGCAAGATTTCCTTGGGATCTTGTCTTGCTGTTTGTGCAGCCAATGAAATATTCACTGATTTTTGGATTTAATCTTTTTAAAACAGAAAAGTAAATCTAGAGCATGCAACCTACTGAATTTCTTTAACTTAGCATGCAAAATGGAGGATTTCCTTATGCTAGATCTATAAGGCTTAATGATACTTTTCAGAATTAAGATCTAGACTATGATCTTTGAAATAGAATATATATGTAAATTTTACTTTGATATAATAGATACAAATGATAACAAATCTTTCAAACACAGTAACCAGGTAAGAAAATTGATTTTGAAGGAGGAAAAGGAGAAGAGAAGTGCTTGTTGTTGAAGCAGATCTGCAATGGAAACTTGTTAGTGGAATACAGAGAGGAAATGTATTCACAAAGATTTTGGATGTGCAATGGATTCAAACTAGATCCATATCTTTTCCAATCCTTACTACCTGAAAGCCAAACACACAATCCTGCACGAAACCTCATGAGATCTGGATATATATATATGAAAAAGAGACAAGAATTACGTGCAAATAAACTTATTAAACATGTATAATCTAGATCTTCTATCATATATGCTATGAGATATAAGAAAAACAAGTAACCTTACTTTCCCAACTATAATCCTATTGATTCAGCTAAATCGTTCAAGCCAGACAAGGTTCAGATGCAGAAATTGAGAGAAGAGCCGGCAACATCAATGGCCGTAAGACAATGCTTAATCCAAACATATGAGAGCATTACACCTTTTGGCCTCCAAAGCTTCTTTATTTCAACAATCAAAAGATTACAACAGTATTACAATAGCAAGCCCTTCAATCCAACTCTAACTAGCTTGGAAGAGGGAGCTTGTGCCTGGATATATTCAAAAACCAGGAGATCCAGCCTAGGGGGGCGCAAATCCCAAGGAGATAGATCATATCAACTGAAGGAGAGTCCATCAACGCCTGATCTGTGTCTAGTTGAGCCAGATCTAAGTCTCACTAAGTGCAACTATCAATCGGGGGGCTGATCTTACTGACACCTCAACCTGTTGACTGAAGCATCCACCAAAACTCATCCAGATGAGCCAAAAACGTGTGGAGGAGAGAGGGAGGGCAAAATTCCCCATAAAGGATGCTGAAGATCAACTCTGGATCTGATTTGATCACCTCCTTCAGTCAAGGATTTGTCAGATCTAATCAATCTGGTTCAGATCTAACTGATTTCAATCAAATCGACTGAGAATCCCCTGATCTATGATTCTGGATTTGCTCCATTATTCATCAATTTATTAATTAAAATAATCAATAATTGATTTTTGGGGCTTTCTGACCTAAGTGATGGAAAATCACTCAAAACTAGGAAATAGTGGGTCCATGGGTTTACATGGTGCTCTAAGCTTGAAAATGAGCACCTACATGACTGAAATTTATTATTTGGCCCACTTTTATTACAAAATAAATTTTTCCAATTAAACTATTAAAAAATAGCCTAAGTTTTGGAAAAATTAAATTTTAATAAAAAACACTGAAAATTTTAAAAAATTGAAAATTTGAAAAAACCTAGGGGAACTTAGACATGTTCATATGACTCGACCATGATGTCTAGCATGTTTATACATTGACACATAGACTCTAATAACCTCAATAGGCCTAAATGCCAAGTCGACCACCCCAACTTTGGAGGTATGGAGTGAAAAACTCAGAAATTATCAGTCGTTTATTCAACAACCAATAATAACCAAGGGAAAAAACACCCTGGGCTGATCGGATTGACAAATAAATTCTAAGAGACCGAGTCTTTTACAGACACTATCATTCTAGAACATTGATTACAATTTCCCCATGGGGTATGAACATGTGATATAGTACAACAAAGCTTCCCAAAAGCAAGACTGAAGGTTCTCTGGAGTCTGAACAAAAAAATATTCGTCAAGTTCACCAGGCTCACTTGATAAAAAACCACTAAGTACAACTTAGGTGGTAACAGATCCCAAGGAAAGCTTGCTTTCCTTGGTTCCTTTTTCACCGTTTTAGCTAGTTTTAACTTAGTTTTGTTTGGTTTAAAGTAGGCTGACCCAAAGGTACTTCCAAAGTGATTTTGGGCATATTTCATTCTAATAATCTCGTTGTATTTTAGCAGGCATAACAGAAAGAGGAGAATCTGCGGTTCGAAAGTGGCTTTTGGATCAACTGAATCCCCCCAGGGGTCTCCCTTTTGACCATAATTTTAAATTTTGGGAAATTTCTAAGATCTTGGTTTAATCCTGTATAAGAACCAAGAGGATTCAGATAATTTTACTGATATTGTAACAGCAAATAATAAAAAAATTATTCGAATAGGCTCTTTCGAGCCCATTCCCCATCCCCCCTGGGGGGATTCACACCTTTATTGTCATTTTTTGCATTATCTTATTTATTTTTGCTCTAGATTATTTTCACTCATGCAAATAACATGCTTTGATTATTTCATCATATATTCAATATTTCAGTATCAAAGTAACTTGAATACTTACCCCACGACTTCCCGATTGACCCGCAAGGGGAAAGAGATGCGTCGTAGGAATAATTAGAATAACCAGTGGTTTGCTTATTTTATTTTTCTGCTTATTTTTTATTTGTTGTAAGTATTTTTGCTAAAATCAACCCCCTCCTTGATTCCTTGATTGAGTGTTAATGTATTTGTAACTTCGAAATGTATTCATCTGTATATCTTATGTATTGTACCCCGATGTTTATTCTGGGATGTGTCTGTAATGTATTTGAGTCATGTCATGCCCTGATGTTCCTATCGGGAGGTTCTATAATGTAAACAAGTCATGTCAAGTCATTGTGGGTAACCCTCCTATTGATCAAGGGTTAAAGTCCCCGTAGTTTCGAGGCACTAGGGTTATTAGACTCTCCTAGTGAAGTTGGCCCTAGTGAGCTATTGTCAAGTCAGGAATTAATATAAATAGAGAGTGAGTCTCTCTATTTATCATACACTCACTCACACTCAGTTGTAGCACATAGCTAAGGAAGAAGAAGCTACTAGGGCTAGAAAGAAAGAGGCTACTGCTGTCGGGAGATCATCTTATTGTTTTGGGGTTTTACTTTTGGTGTTGATTCTATCTCTTAGGAAGTTGCGGAGTTTTCTCCATTTATGGTTTCCCCAAGGAAAAACATTGTGTTCATTGTCTCTTGTGTTTGATTGTTGTGCTTGTTATTCTCTCAGTTAAATATCCTAATATAATGATAGCTTAATGTTAAAAATATAACATGGTATCAGCGCTAACCTGAGAAGAAGAGACTGTGCAGGTGCGGAACTAGGGATTCCTACTTTTTGGATCTCTCTCCATATATTTTCAGTAAAAAGAAGGTTGGGATGACCCTCCTCCCTAGGGAACATCTTTCTGTCAAAGAAGAATCTGATTCTGAGTATTTTCAGTTTTTTACCCGACATTGTTGCCGAAAATTAGGGCTTTCCATAGAAGTGGAATTTTAAAGTGAGCCCAGGCCTGGATTGATCTCCTCCTCAAAATCAAAGTTTAGAGATCAAGACCAAAGCATTTGGTTGGACAGAACTCTGGAAAATTCAAACCCTAATCTGCTCCTGAACCAGCACTACAAAAATTCAACTCCAATTCCAGATTTGACATCTTGACCTGGTAAGATCTAAATCTTTTGTATTTCCATTTGAGGTTCTCAGTTAAGATATCTCATCATACCAAGCTTAATGAAAAGCTTGAGGGAGCTAATAACTTCCTAGCCTAGAAGTAT
The DNA here is from genome assembly GCA_001517045.1 of Pseudotsuga menziesii. NCBI lineage: Eukaryota > Viridiplantae > Streptophyta > Pinopsida > Pinales > Pinaceae > Pseudotsuga > Pseudotsuga menziesii. Next base: position 258,701 of record LPNX010479594.1, read on the forward strand.
AGGATCTCCCTCGTCTTGGAAGAAAATGAGTTGGACTCCTAAATCAATGAGGAGGTTCCAGTTCTAGAGGGAGATGAGGCTAAAGCCTTACACAAGAAGAAGTTGGTTATGGCTAAGAGAATTATTGCTGATTCAATCAAGGATCACCTTATACCACAGGTGTCCTCCCTAAAGACACCTAAAGCTATGTTTGATGCCCTAACCAAACTGTTTGAAGGGAAGAACATAAACTGGAAGATGACTCTGAGAAACCAACTGAAGAATGTAAATATCTAGAATGCAGAGACCATCCAGTCTTACTTTACAAGGGTATCTCAGATCGAGGAACAACTGGAAGTAGTAGATGAAGGAGTGGAGAATGCAAATATTGTAATGACCACCTTGAATGGTCTCCCTAGATCATGGGACTCCTTTATTCAAGGAATCTCTGCTAGAAAGAAGTTAGTCAAGTTCAGCAGACTATGGGAAGAATGCTCTCAAGAAGAAGCTCGAATAGCAGCTCGAGAAGAAAATATGGGAAGTGAAGATCAAGCTTTCACAGTACACTCCAAGAAAACAAGAAGAAGTTCTCATCACCCCAAAGGTAAGCACTCTCATAACACTACAAAAGATTTGTCTAGAATCAGATGTTATACATATGATGAGAAAGGACACTATGCTAGAGAATGTCCTAGAAACAAAAATCTCTCTCACAAGAAGAGAGGAAACAAGAGAAGACAGCATGCTCATGCTGCAGAGGATGATGAACCTTCCACAAAGAGAATCAGACATGAAAGTGATGATTCCTCAAGTGATGAAGAATATGTTTTGATTTTTGCTCTTACAGAAAACATTACACATGGAAGCAATGATTGGCTCATAGACAGTGGGGCTTCCAAACATATGACAGGATTCAAAGAAACCTTTGTGAAACTATCAGAACATGAATCACCACACAAGGTGAAACTTGGAGATGACTACCAGTATCCAATAAAAGGTAGTGGGGAATCCTCCTATAAGCTAGACTCCGGAAAGTCTATGACAATGAAGGATGTAATGCTTGTACCAGGACTAGAGAAGAACCTCCTCTCCATATCAGCATTAGATGCAAAAGGCATGAGGGTTGCATTTATAGATGGACAAGTTATCATGTGGCCAAAGGGAAAGACTATTAATGATACAGTAGTGATTGGGGAACAAGAGGGAGGTCTATACAAATTGAAGGGCCATCCAGAACAAGCCTTGGTCCATGACACAGTAGATCCAAATGAACTTTGGCATATAAGGCTTGCACATGTGCATTATAGAGCACTACCACTTGCAAGCAAAGCTATTGAAGGTCTTCTAGAAATTCAAGCAAAACATGAAGGAGTCTGCAAAGGATGTGCGAAAGGAAAGAACACAAAGAAGACATTTCCAAGTAGCAAGAGCAAGGGAAAAGGAATCTTGGAAATCATCCACTCCGATGTATGTGGTCCAATGTCATCAAGTTCATTAAGCAGGTATGTATACTATGTTTCTTTTATTGATAATTTTTCTAGGAAGACATGGATATAATTCATGAAGAACAAAGATGAGGTATTTAGCAAGTTCAAGGAATTCAAAGCCTTGATCAAGAACCACATAGAAAAGAAGATCAAGACCTTTTGATCAGATAATGGCAGAGAATTCACATCAAATGAATTCAAAGAATTTTGCAAAGACTCGGGGATTAAGAGGGAGTTATCCACTCCATATAATCCACAATAGAATGGGGTTGCAGAAAGGAAGAATAGAAATATCATGGAAGCTACAAGAGCAATGTTTCATGATCAAGATCTTCCCATGCATCTATGGGAAGAAGCTGCCAAAACAATGTTGTATGTACAGAACCTTACTCCACACAGAGTACTCAAGAACAAGACACCTGAAGAAGTCTTTTCCGGCAAGAAACCAGAAGTCAGCCATCTTAGAATATTTGGCTATCCAGTGTACATACACATTCCAAAAGAAAAGAGGACAAAATTAGATCCTTCAGGAAAGAAGGGTATATTTGTGGGATACTCTGAAATCTCAAAGGCTTATAGAATATGCTTCCCGGGATTCAAGAAGATCGACATCAGTAGGGATGTGACATTTGATGAAGACTTAGCTTACAACAAATCCATAAAGAGACCTGTTGAAGAACTTGAAGAAACAGAAACACCGAGAATTCATGACACAACCATGAACGAAGAAATTCAAGAAGAAGATCAAGAATTTGAAGAACCTCAAGTACCTATAGATCCACCTCAGGAGAAGAATCCTCATAAGAGGAAATCTGCTTGGGTGAGAAGCTATCCAAGGTGCAGAAAGATATGGGGCTCCAGAAGAGAATCACAGAGAAAGAGAGGACTAGGTCCTGCTCCGGGTATGTAGCATTATTATGTGATTCCATCGATAATGAACCTTCCAACTATGAAGAAGAGGTGGAAAGGAAAGAATGGAAGGATGCTATGATCGAAGAGTATCAATCGATGATGAAGAATGATGTTTGGGATGTTGTCCCAAAACTAGAAGGGAAGTCGGTTGTAACTTCCAAAGGGATCTACAAGATCAAGCATGTTGCAGATGGCAGCATAGAAAAATATAAAGCAAGATTTGTTGCTCGTGGCTTCTCCCAAAAAGAAGGAATAGAATATGAAGAAACTTTTGCACCTGTAACCATATACACTTCCATCAGATCAATACTTGCTCTGGTTGCACTGATGAAATGGAAGATACACCAGATGGATGTTAAGACTGCCTTCTTGAATGGTGTAGTAGAAGAGGAAGTGTATGTGGAGCAGCCACTCAGTTTTGAGACACATGACAGGGAATCTCATGTGTGTAGATTGAAGAAAGCCCTATACAGTTTGAAATAGGCACCCAGGACATGGTACGGAAAAATTGATAGCTTTCTATATAGTTTGGCCTTTACCAAGAGTAAAGCATATTCCAACCTTTACTACAAGGTTGAAGATGGAAACCCAGTGATGCTCCTACTGTATGTAGATGATCTATTTGTAACAGGTATGGATGGGTTGATTGTTGATACAAAGAGGAAGATTGTTGTCGAGTTTGAAATGAAGGATTTGGGTATGATGCATTATTTTCTAAGCATGGAGGTGTGGCAGAATGCAGATGGAATTTCCCTAGGACAAGGGAAATATATAGTAGAGATCCTGAAGAGATTCGGGATGATAGACTGCAAGGCCATGACCACACCTATGGCATCAAACCTGAAGCTATTGAGTGATGCTTCATCAGAATTGGTTGATACTATGATGTATCATCAAATGATTGGGTCCTTGATGTACCTGACGAACACGAGACCAAATATTTGCTTTGCTGTGAACACCTTGAGCCAGTTCCTGATAGATCCAAGACATGTTCACTTGGTTGTTGCAAAGCATATTCTGAGGTACCTGAGGGGTACAGTTGATTATGGGCTCAAGTATGAGGTGAGTGAGAAGATTAACCTGGAGGGTTATGTTGATTTAGATTGGGCAGGCAGTTCCATCGATAAGAAGATCACTTCAGGGTGTTGCTTCAGTATGGGATCAGGTGTGATCTCTTGGTTTAGCAAGAAGCAGTCCTGTGTGGCACTGAGTATAGCTGAAGCAGAGTATGTTGTAGCATGTTCAGCTAGTTGTGAGGCAGTATGGTTAAGGAAGCTACTGTCTGATTTATTTGATGTCTAGTTGGATGCTACTTGTATATATTGCGATAACCAAAGTTGTGTGAAGTTGTTGGAGAACCCAATGTTCCATGACAAGTCAAAGCATATCGAGATCAAATATCACTATATCAGGGATATGGTGTAGAGAGGAGCAGTGAAGCTCTAGTATGTTGCGATGGACAAACAGATAGCTGATGTGTTGACAAATCCATTGGCCAGAGTGAAGTTTGAATACTTCATGGAGAAGCTTGGTGTTCTCCAAATCAAGGTTCCCTCCAAAGGGAAGTGATGAGTTCGTGAGCCATTCTGACATGGTGAGAGGATTGGTTCCTTCCATGGTCAGATGTAAGGGCTGAGCCATTCTGTCATGGTGAGAGGATTGGTTCCTTCCATGTCAGATGTGATTGCTGATCCATTCTGATGTGATTGAGGGATGTGTTCCCACTTGATCAGATATAAGGGATGATGCCATTCTCTGGGAGAATGGAGGCACCTGGTCAGTTACCAGGAAAGCTTAGTCTAGGACTGAGGGCCATTCTGATATGACTGTGGGATGTGTTCTCACATGATCAGATATGAGTGCATGGCCATTCTGATGTGATTGAGGGATGTGTTCCCACTTGATCAGATTTAAGGGCTGATGCCATTCTCTAGGAGAATGGAGGTACATGGTCAGTTACTAGGAAAGCTCAGTCTGGGATTGGGGGCCATTCTGATGTGACTATGGGATTGGTTCCCACCTGATCAAATGTGAGTGTTGTGCGTTTTCACATATGGTAGTAGGTGTGTCCTACCATGCTAGTGATTGTAAGTGTTGTGCCTTTCCACATATGGTAGTAGGTGTGTCCTATCATGCTGGTGGATGTAAGTGCTAAGCCTTTCCACAAATGATAGTAGGTATGTCCTATCATGCTAGTGGATGTGAGTGCTATGTCTTTTCATAGATGATAGTAGGCGTGTCCTATCATGTTGGTGAATGTAAGTTTTGGGCCTTTCTGACAGGGTTGTGGGATGTGTTCCCGCATGGTTAGATGTGAGTACTGGGCATGCCTTTCTGACATGGTGTTGGATGTGTTCCTCTCATGGTTAGATGTAAGTGTTGGGTGGGCCATTCTGACTTAGGGTCAGATATAAGCGCTGAAGAAGACCTACATGGAGGCTAGGCCTACAACCAGCATGAAAAAGGGTTGGCTCTGTAGAACTTCCTATGATGAGAAGAATAATGAGATAGCACCCGTGATGATGATCTAGCAGTGATGATCTAGATTTAGTGATGATGTTCCAGTGATGATCCAGATCCAGTGATGATGTTCCAGTGATGATCCAAATCCAGTGATGATCCAGTTCCAGTGATGATCCAAATCCGAAGATGAAGATGACTTGAAGATAAAGATAACTTGAAGATGAAGATGACTTGAAGATGAAGAGGACTCAATGATGATCTAGATGATACAGAGAAGAATACTTGTGCTGATAAATTGTGTCGAGAGAATATCTTCCTAGTTAAGAGGGAGTGTTAATGTATTTGTAACTTTGGAATGTATTCATCCGTATATCTTATGTATTGTACCCCGATGTTTATTCCAGGATGTGTCTGTAATGTATTTGAGTCATGCCATGCTCCAATGTTCCTATCAGGAGGTTCTATAATGTAAACAAGTCATGTCAAGTCATTGTGGGTAACCCTCCTATTGATCAAGGGTTAAATTCCCTGCAATTTCAGGTCACTAGGGTTATTAGACTCTCCTAGTGAAGTCGGCCCTAGTGAGTTATTGTCAAGTCGGGAATTAGTATAAATAGAGAGTGAGTCTCTCTATTTATCATACACTCACTCACACTCAGTTGTGGTGCATAGCTAAGGAAGAACAAGTTGCTAGGGCTATAAAGAAAGAGGCTACTGCTATCGGGAGATCATCTTACTGTTTTGGGGTTTTACTTTTGGTGTCGATTCTATCTCTGAGGAAGTTGCAGGGTTTTCTCCATTTATGGTTTCCCCAAGGAAAAACACTATGTTCATTGTCTCTTGTGTTTGATTGTTGTGCTTGTTATTCTATCAATTAAAGATCCTAATATAATTCTAGCTTAATGTTAAAAATCTAACATTGAGATCCACTTGGACCGAAGGATATTTTTTCTTTCTAAGAAAACACACCCTTTAAAACTCACTAAAATTGACAAGACTCTGGTTTGTATGCTCTGCATTTGGCTGCAATTCATCCAAACAGTCAAGTTGCATCAAAAGCAATGTGAGTGACTGGTTTAATTAGTTTTCACCTTCCCCAATCAACCACCATCAGGAAAAAATCCAACGCCTCAATCAAACCATAAACGGTGGAAAAATACCCAAAGGAAGCAGGAACTCTTGAAAAGTGACCTCGAGGCACCGATCTCTGTTACACCTTCAGGTGTATTATGAACCAACAGTCTCAAAGACTCCATTCAACCCACATATTCCTTGCGGGTAGCCGTGAAGGTTCATTTTGGACATACTCCAAGTACCCTCGGGTATATTTGGAGTCCCCCCCTCGCCTAATTTATTTATTCATACTTCACATTAACTTAAAACCTACCAAGTGGCAATCGCAAAACATTCACTCCAAGCACATGCAATTACATTGATTATTTTATGAATCCATTCTAAGGCACTAGCTATTTTGTTTCTATATGTATATTGTGTCTCAGCATTGTGATTTCGTGTGCTCATTTTTTATCTTGTCATCTATGGTCGTTTATGGTTAAATTTCAAACTCCTAAGTAACTCATTCAGTTCAACATCACCATACTAAATAATTTTGCCTTAGTAACTTAATAGGGTCTACCCCCCTGGCTTCATTAGGAGTTGAGCCTAAACGGAGGACTTGAGAACAAGGTGACATCCTTGACTTGAGACTTTCCCCCAAGGACACACCGAGTGGCTTGAATATTTCTGCCACGTTCCCCCCTAGGTGTGTGAAAGGAGGCAACACTTGTTTGGCGCCATTGCCTGGGATAAATATTTTTATTCTCGGAATATGACTTTTTCTTCCCTTTTGTTTTTTCTTTGTTTGATGGATGCTTAGAATAGATCTTTAATTTTCATCTGGTGAATCCACTTTTTTCAATTTTTATTTTTACAAAGAAAAGCAAAAAATAATTGTTGTGAGAGTTCTTAAATGTATATTTTAATTCTCACATGGCGACCCAGTGAAGGGATAAAACCTTGTTTTCTCATAATTTTGTTGAGACTTGTTGTGTGTAGATGAGCTCATGCTACATATTAAAACCTTTAAAGCTCATCACTTGACAGCTCCACCTATTCAGTACAAGGTTTAATGGTTATATCAAATGCGTACTATTAATTTTTGATATGGATAAATTAAGGGAGCAGCATGGTGCTATAATTTCCGATGTATATCCTCCCATTGATTTCTCGGGCATCCCAGATTTTCCTAACTATGAACCATATCTCCAGGATGAAATATTTTCTCAGGCTCCAAGATTTTATGGAAGTGGTGATTCAGCTGGTTGTCACATCGTATTTGTTTTTTCATCTGTGACTAAACTCAACATACTTCATAGGGATAATGTGATGTGAATTTTTGCTAATTATTTGGAAAAGAAGACTTGGACATGTTTTTGTAGTCTTCCTGATAAATGCATTACCTCCCATGAATACTTTTGTGCTATGTTTTTTGAGAGGTGGCATGATGGTGAGGAAGATATGATGACGGTTGTAGAAAGGACCCTCGCCTACCTAAATCAGCTAAAGGAGCCCATGATTTCCATTATAGACGAGGACACTCATGATGAACCTATTGAAGAGATTCACGAGGAACCCATGATTGAACACATTGTTGAAGACTCTCCTCATGTCACCATAGCTAAAAATATTAAGGATTTGAGGTATTCTCAAGTTTGTTGCAATGCTAATATTTTTCCAAAAAGCCCTCTAGAGGAACCCATTGAGCAACACATCCCAAGTGATCTCATTGAATATGTCCAAAAATTTTCCTTGATCGAAGATAATATTGAAGATCCTCTTCACGATATCATAACATAAGCCTATAAATAAACTTATTATAAGATCAGTATGGTGTGTGACGACACTAGACCTTGTTATCCACATGTTGATGAAGGTTTGTAAAGTTTATTGCCTTGTAACATTTTTGAAGCCAGATCTTCTGAAGAAGATTGTTATGAATACAAGGAAGACATGGATAGGCAATAGCATGATGCCATGGATGAAGAGTCCCCCACATATGACATGGATGGGAGTGATGACTATTGGAATTTCATAGATAATCCAACTTGTGAAAATCTTATGGAGAATCCCATCCATGATATGTCCAGAAAGGGGAGTGTCTATTCAAGAATTTGTGGAATTCCAATCTACGATACATCCATAGACAGGAGCATGGATACCTAGGAAAATCTTAGTATGGAAGAAGAGCCTTCAGAGTTTTCACATGATCATTCAGAGTCATATCATGTAGAGCCACAAAAAGGTATCAGTAATGAAGACATTGAGAAGCAGTATTGTGAAAAGTAGAATGCGATGCAGTCAGCGAAATATTAGTCTCAGCGATCTTCTTCACCTATAGAGGTTCCTTATGATTTGGAGAAGCTTGGGGCTTATACAATGAGTTATCATTCGGTAAGCCTCGATGATCAGTATGATGATATAGTCAGTCCGCCTCATCATACTGATTGGTATATCAGTCCTATCCAGTCATGGATAGAAGCACCCTACATGAGCACATACCAGTTTGGGAAGAATTTTTATGACATTATTCATGCCTATGATTTCGCATCCAGCCCACCCATTCCAGGTCATCACGGAGGTTTGCATTTTCTGAAAAAAGTATCCTTACTTTGGTTGGTAACCAAAGACAAGGAAAATAATTTTTATGTTAATAAAATGCTTAGGTGGTTACATTGGATTTTTTATTACACCTAACATTTTTATGTCATGCTTAGAGTAGGAAAATAAGCTCCTAAAAGAGAGCATTTACTTTGTACATTTCAGTTTTGTACTTAGCTATAATAAAACTTTTTTTTCATTAGTTAGTTACATTTATTTTGTTTAAATAAATCAGCTTAATGGTTCATCTGGTTTTTATATAAATCTTGTGTTACTGAGGTTTTCTTGTCAAGTTGAGATGTTTTTACAGGGTGTATAAACCAAATATTCTGGTGTTCTCGTATCCTCTCCTTGCCCTATGACCAGATCAAGCACACGTCCCACAGTGGGAGCCAAATGTTATCACCTAAGTTGTACTTAGTGGTTTTTATCAAGTGAGCCTGGTGAACCGGACAAAGATGATTTGTTCGGACTTCAGAAGACCTTCGGAAGTGTTTCTGGGAAGTGCTTGTTGTACTATATCACATGTTCATACCCCATGGGGGAGTTGTAATAAAATTTTCTAGCATGATAGTGTCTATAAAAGACTCGGTATATTAGACTTTATTTTTCAATCCGATCAGCCAAGGGTGTTTTTTCCCTTGGTTATTATTGGTTGTTGAATAAATGACTGATAATTTCTGAGTTTTTCACTCAATACCTCCAAAGTTGGGGTGGTCGGCTTGGCATTTAGGACTATTGAGGTTATTAGAGTCTATGTGTCAATGTATAAACATGCTAGGAATCATGGTCGAGTCATATGAACATGTCTAAGTCCCCCTAGGTTTTTAATTTTTTTAATTTTTTAATTTTTTTTTAATTTTAATTTTTCCACAAAACTTAGGCTATTTTTTAATAGTCTAATTGGAAAAATTGGTTTTGTAATAAAAGTGGGATCAATAATTAGTTTCAGTCATGGGGGTGCTCATTCTCAAGCTTAGAGCACCATGTAAACCCATTGAACCATTTTTTCTAAGTTTTGAGTGATTTGTCCATCACTCAGGTCAAAAATCCATAAAAATCAAATATTGATTATTTAATTGATAAATTAATTAAATAATGGAGAAAACCCCAAATTCTAAGTAATTGGAATTTGCTCCGATTTGACTGAAGTCAGTCTCATCGGCTTGGGGTTGACTGGATTTGACAATTCCTTGACTGAAGGAGGTGATCTGGGATGAACTAGGAGTGCACTATTGCATGTAATCTTGGGAATTGCACTCTCCCTCTCTCCTCCACACCTGTGGGCCTCTCTGGTTGAATTTTGGTGGATGCTTCAGTCAGCAGGTTGAGGTGTCAGACAAATCAGCTCTTTGGTTGATAGTTGCACTCAGTAAGACTCAGATCAGGCTCAGTTAGACACAGATCAGGCACAGATTCACTCCACATACAGCTGTTGTCTCTCTCTCCTTGGGATTTGCGCCCCTTGGGCTAGATCTCCTTTTTTTTTTAAATAAAGCACAGATTACCTCTTCCAGGATAGTTAGAACTGGGATTGAGGTGTTGTTGCTATTGTACTATTGTTATTGTTCATTTTAAATAAGGAGAATATTTGGAGGCAAGACGGTGTCATGTTATTGTATGTGTGGATGAGCATTGCCATGTTTTACTGAGGTAACCTATATCTATGTTCATAATTTGTTGTTTTTTTGTAGATCCATTGCTAAAGATTGATAATAAGTTTATTATGAAATTGATAGGAAAGGAGTTTGTTAATAATTTTATTGGCCATATCTTTCCTTTTTATGCATGTTTAGAGATCTAGATTCAACATGTTTTATAAGTTTATATGCATGCTATTCTAAAATATCTGTTTATGTATTAACGGGATCTCACGAGCATTTTGGCAAGTATTTGGATCAAGTTGCAGGTTCCTAGCTCGGAGAGGGTGCTGATCTAGTTTGATTCCTCACTTTCTCCAAAACTTTCTCAAAGGCATAGTCTCTCGACATTCCACCGGAGAGCTCCATGGTTGATCTTCAAGGCTTCCAGCACTCTTTCTCTCTCTTCCACTTCCAAAAAATCAAATTTTACCTGGTTACTTTGATTAAAAGCTTTGTCATTATTCAGATATATCATTGCAAAATAAAACTTACATAGATCTGTTATTTCAAGGCTCACAATCTAGATCTCATTCCTAAGGGGTTTCATAAAGTATTCTAGATCTAGTTTAGGGAAATCGTCCGTTTTGCATGGCAATTTAAAGAGAATCCATAGGTTGCATGCTCTATATTTATTTGTCTATTTTAAAAATATTAAATCCAGCAATCATTGTATATTTTATTGGCTATCCAAACATCAAGCAAAGATCCCAAGGAAAATTTGCTTTCCTTGGTTCCTTTTTCACCGTTTTAGCTAGTTTTAACTTAGTTTTGTTTGGATTAAAGTAGGCTGACCCAAAGGTACTTTCAAAGTGATTTTTGGAATATTTCATTCTAATAATATTGCTGTATTTTATCAGGCATAACATAAAGAGGAGAAGCTAGGGTTTGAAAGTGGCTTTTGGATCATCTGAACCCCCCCAGAGGTCTCCCTTTTGACCATAATTTTAAATTTTGGGAAATTTGTAAGATCTTGATTTCATCCTGTATAAGAACCAAGAGTATTCAGATAATTTTACTGATATTGTACCAGAAAATAATAAAAAATTTCTCCGAATAGGCTCTTTCGAGCCCATTCCCCATCCCCCCTAGGGGGATTCGCGCCTTTATTGCCATTTTTTGCACTGTCTTATTTATTTTCGCTCTATATTAGTTTCATTCATGCAAAATAACATGATTTTATTACTTTATCATATATTCAATATTTCGGTATCAAAGTAACTTGAATACTTATCCCATGACTTCCCGATTGACCCGCAAGGGGAAAGATATGCGTGGTAGGAATAATTAGAATAACAGGTGATTTGCTTCTTTTATGTTGATTCTTATATTTTATTTGTTGTAATTAATTGTTCTAAAATAAACCCCCTCCTTGATTCCCCGATTGAGGTTCACTTGGACCGAAAGAGGTTCCTGGAGGGTTTTTCTTTCTAAGAAAACACACCCTTTAAAACTCACTAAAATTGACAAGAATCTGGTGTGTATGCTCTGCATTTGGATGTGGTTGGTACGATCAGTAAATTCACATCAAAATCAATGTGAGTGACTAGTTTAATTAGTTTTCACCTTCCCTAATCAACCACCATCAGATGAAAATCCAACGCCTCGATCAAACTGTAAATGGTGGCAAAATACCCAAAGGAAGCGGGAACTCCTGAAAAGTGACCTCGAGGCGTCGATATCTGTTACACCTTTGGGTGTATTATGAACAACAATCTCAGAGACTCCATTCATCCCACATATTCCTTGTGGGTAGCCGTGAAGGTTCATTTTGGACATACTCCAAGTACCCTCGAGTATATCTGGAGTCCCCCCATCGCCTAATTTAATGTATTCATACTTCACATTAACTTAAAACATACCAAGAGGAAATCGCAAAACATTCACTCCAAGCACATGCAAGTACATTGATTATTTTATGACTCCATTCTAAGGCACTGACTATTTTCTTTCTATATATATATTGTGTCTCAGCATTGTGATTTCGTGTTCTCATTTTTTATCTTGTCATCTGTGGTTGTTTATGATTAAATTTCAAACTCCTAAGTAACTCATTCAGTTTAACATCACCATACTAAATAATTTTTCCTTTGTAACTTAATAGGGTCTACCCCCCTTGGCTTCGTTAGGTGTTGAGCCTAAACGGAGGAGTCAAGAACAAGGTGACAGCCTTGACTCAAGACTTGCCCCCAAGGACACACCGAGTTGCTTGAATATCTTTGCCACGTTCCCCCCCAGGTGTGTGAAAGGAGGCAACACAAAGGAAGTGGGAACTCCTGTACAGTGACCTTGGGGCGCCGATCTTTGTTACACCTTCGGGTGTATTATGAACACAGTCTCAAAGACTCCATTCAGCCCACACATTCCTTGCGGGTATCCGTGAAGGTTTACTATTTGGACATACTCCAAGTACCCCTTAGGTATATTTGGAGTCCCCCCCTCACCTAATTTAATCCATTCATATTTCACATTAACTTAAAACATACCAAGAGGCAATCGCAAAACATTCACTCCAAGCACATGCAAGTACATTTGATTATTTTATGACTCCATTTTTAAGGCATTGGTTTTGTGTTTAAATCTTTTGATATATATATATTGTGTGTCATCATTGTGCTTTCTTGTGCTCATTTTTTTTATCTTGTCATCTATGGTTATTAATGTTTAATTTCAAACTCCTAAACAACTCATTCAGTCTAACATCATCATACTAAAGTAATTTTCCTTAGTAATTTAATAGGGTCTACCCCCCTTGGCTTCGTGAGGAGTTGAGCCTAAACAGAGGAGTCAAGAATAAGGTGACAGCCTTGACTCGAGACTTGCCCCCAAGGACACACCTAGTGGATTTAATATTTATGCCACAATCCCCCCTAGGTGTGTGAAAGGTGACAACACTTCTTGGCGTCGTTGCCGGGGATAAATCTTTTTATTCCCAGAGTATGACTTGTGTTTTCTTCCTTTTTTTTTTTGCTTTGTTTGATGAATGCTTAGAGTAGATCTTTAATTTTCATCTGGCGACTCCACTGACCTTTTTTAGTTTTTTATTTTACAAAGAAAATCAAAAAATATTTTTGTGAGAATTCTTGAATGTATATTTTTATTCTCACATGGCGACTCCATTGAAGGGATAAAACCCTTGTTTCTCACAAAAACTTTTTGAGATTGATTGTGTGTAGGTGAGCCCACGTAACAATGAAATTTAAAGCTCAACTCCATTTTTCATTTCCAGACATTCTCCTTGATCACTTATTCTTGATATGGATATTAAAAGAATAGAAATTGTTGCTCGAGCTTCCTGTGATTGTCCTACCATTGATTTCTCTAAGATCCCTGGCTTTCCTAATCATCTCATTAGTGAAATGACATCTACTTCCCTTCCAAGATTTCAGGGTGATGATAATGATCACTCAACCAGATTCCATGTTATGATTTTTCTGTCACATATGAGTAAAAACAACATTCAACATGAGCATCATATGATGGCGATGTTTTCTCATCCTCTGCAAGAGGACACTTCATGTTGGCTTCATGAGTGTTTTCCTGAGAAATCTATTACTTCCCTTGCAAAATTATTTTAAATATTTTTGAAGCAGTGGCATTATTATGGAAATGACGTTGAATCATTCAATGCTAAATCATTTATTTAGACCAATTTGAAGTACTTCTTTCCTTGGAAAGAGTTTCATATGGAATATCCTAAGATATATAGTATCAACATGGTGTACAACACCCAACATTCAAAAATACATTATGATCCCATTGAGTCTGTGCATGAAGGGCCATTAATTGAAAAAATTGTTGAAGACCCTCCTCATGTAACATCAACAACGAATAATGATGATTGGGAATGCTTTCATGATTATTTTAGTGATGATGATCACATTTGTACTCCATATCTACCTAAGGATGAAACCATTGCAGAGTCTTATAGTGAAACTTATCGTGAAAACCATAATGTGCATGATGGGACTCTTACCTGTTCTCCATATAAGGATGACAGTCTGGAAGGTTTACTGCCTTGTGACCATTTTTCTGAAGAATATGGATATGAAAATGAGAACAAGTATAACTTGGAGCATGATACAAGTGACGAAGACTCCCTTATGTCCGACAAAGATATTGAAGAGGAGTTCTAGACATTGATGGAAAATCCATTCTATGAGGAAAATAATGAACCAGAAACTTTTGATGGTTTTGTTGATTCTCCTGTCTATGGCATATCTAAAGGAGAGAGCATGGACCTTGTGGCCTTGGGAAATTTTGATATGGAAAAGGAGCATGCAATTTATCCATATGATCAGTCTGAGCCATATATCCGTATCAGTAATGAAGACAAAGAGAACTTGATATCAGAACTTGATATTAGCAAAGGGGAATCCATCACATCTGAAATAGATGGCGGTAATGACTATTGGAATTTTTGTGAATATCTTATTGAGAATCCCATCTATGCTATATCCAGCAAGGGGAGTGTCTATTTAGAAATTTGTGGAAGTCCATTCTACTATACTTCCATAGAGGGAAGTGTGGATCTGGAGACCTGGGAAAATCCTAGTATGGAAAATTAGCATTCAAAACTCTTATATGATCATTCGGAGTCATATCATGCAAAGCCGTACAAAGGTATCAATAATGAAGACATTGAGAAGCAGTGTTGTGAAAAGACAGATGTGATGCAGTTAATAGAATATCAGTCTAAACTATCATCTTCACATATAGAGTTTCCTTATGATTTGGAGCTGCTTGGGGATTATACAATGAGTTATCATCCGGTAAGCCTTGATGATCAGTATGATGGTGTAGTCAATCTGCCTCATCATTCTGATTTTTACATCAAATCTATCCAGTCATGGATAGAAGTAGCCTGTGCAAGCACCTACCAGTTTGGGAAGAAGTTTGACGACATTATTCATGCCTATGATTTCCCATCCAGCCTGCCCATTCCGGATCATCACGCAGGTTTGTATTTTCTGAATAAAGTATCCTTACTTTGGTTGGTAACGAAAAGATAAAGAAAAAAAAAATGTTAATAAAATGCTTGGGTGGTTACATTAGATTTCTATTTACACTTAACCATTTTTATATCATGCTTAGAGTAGGAAAACAAGCTCCTTAAAAGAGATTATTTAATTTCTACATTTCTATTTTGTACTTTGCTATAATAAAACTTTTCTTTCATTAGTTTGCTACATTTATTTTGTTTAAATAAATCAGCTTAGTGGTTCATTTGGCTTTTATATAAATCTTGTGCTACTAAGGTTTTCTTGTCAAGTTGAGATGTTTTTACAAGGTGTATAAACCAGAGATTCTAGTGTTCTAATATCCTCTCCTTGCCCTATGACCAGATCGAGCACATGTCCCGCAATTGAAGCCAGATGTTACCACCTAAGTTGTACTTAGTGGTTTTTTATCAAGTGAGCCTGGTGAACCGGACAAAGATGATTTGTTCAAACTTTAGAAGACCTTCAGAATTGCTTATGGGAAGTGCTTGTTGTACTCTAGCACATGTTCATAACCCCTTGGGGGAGTTGTAATAAAATGTTCTAGCATGGTAGTGTTTGTAAAAGACTTGGTCTCTTGGACTTTATTTGTCAATCCGATCAGCCTAGAGTGTTTTTTCCCTTGGTTATTATTGGTTGTTGAATAAACGACTCATAATTTCTGAATTTTGCACTCAATACCTCTAAAGTTGGGCTGGTCAGCTTGGCATTTAGTCCTATTGAGGTTATTAGAGTTTGTTTGTCAATGTATAAACATGCTAGGCATTATGGTCAAGTCATATGAACATGTGCTAAGTCCCCCTAGGTTTTGTTTTTTTCTATTTTTTTATTTTAATTTTTCCACAAAACTCAAGCTATTTTTTAATAGTCTAATTGGAAAAATTGGTCTTGTAATAAAAGTGGGGTTAAAAGTTAGATTCAGTCATGAGGGTGCTCATATTCTAGCTCAGAGCACCTGTTAAACCCATAAACCCACTTTTCATAAGTTTTGAGTGATTTTTCCATCACTCAGTTGAGAAAATCCAAAAAAATTCAAATATTAATTAAATAATGGAGCAAATCCAAATTCCTAAATTAGTGGATTTTGCTCCGTTTTTACTAAAGTCGGTCTCATTGGCTTTAGTTTGACTGGGAGTTCCCACTCCTTGACTGAAGGCATGATGTGGGTTGAAGAAGAGCTTAACTGGCTCAAGAAGATCTAGGGTTGCACCCTCCTTTTTCTCTCCTCCACACGTGTGGATCAAACTGGGAGTTGTTTGTTGGTTGGTTCAATTCACTGAGTGAGGTGTCACTCCGATTTGCAGTTCTAGTTCAGGTAGACTAAATTCATCTAATTAGACTCAGTTCATCATCAAATCAGACTCAATTCACCATCAGATCAGGCTCGGCTTAATTCTTTGACAGCTTCAGTCTCTCTTTCAGTCAAGCATGCACCCCATCTGGGCTAGGGTTTCAGTTTTTGCTATAAATAAAACAGAGTTTTCCTCTTCCAAGTTAGTTAGAGCTAGATTGAAGAGTTGTTGCTATTGTATTGTGTACTATTTTGGAATAAAGAAGCTTTGGAGGCAAGATCTATAGTGTAATGCTTTTCATGTGTGGATGGTGATTGTCAAGTGCTTATGAGGTATAATCTATATTATTGATCTTTGCTTTTTGCTAGTTAATTGTTAGCCTTAAAGGAGAGAGATCCCTCCTGTTAGGGTAAGAGATCATTCTAGTTTGCTTTATTCTCTTACTATTCGCTTATTTCAAATCTCTTGGAGTTGCATGTATTTTAAGTTTAATTGCATGCTTTCTAATTGTCTTTTTCCAGCAACACCCATGTTTTAACCATCTATTTGTGCAAGGATTTCTAAGTTGCAGGTGATATCAATTGTAGAAGGGGTTGAGATAGTTTTAATATTCTTCATATTTAGGATATTTTTGAGGACATAGTCCCTCGGTGTTCCACCAAAGCAGACTCCAAAGCCCAACATTCCCAAGCTTCCAGCACTCTTTCTCTCTCTTCCTCCTTCTAAAAAATAAAAATTTTACCTGGTTACTTTGTTTACAAGATTTGATATTATTCAAATCTATTATCTTAAAGTAAAATTTCACATAGATATATTGTCTCAAGGCTCATAATCTAGATCTCATTCCTAAAAAGTTGTATAAGCATTCTAAATCTAGATCTAGGGAAATCGTCCGTTTTGCATGGCAATTTAAAGAGAATCCATAGTTTGCATGCATTAGATTTATGTTTCGGTTTTAAAATATAAAATCCAGAAATCAGTACATATAACATTGGCTACCCCAAAGGCAATCCAAGACCCCAAGGAAAGCTTGCTTTCCTTTGTTCTTTCTTTACCATTTTAACTAGTTTTAACTTAGTTTTTTTTGTTTAAACTAGGATGACCCAAAGGTACTTTCAAAGTGATTTTGGGAATATTTCATTCTAATAATATTGCTGTCTTTTAGCAGGTATAACAGAAAGAGGAGAAGCTGTTGTTCGAACGAGGCTTTTGGGCCATCCAAATCCCCCCCAGGGGTCTCCCTTTCGACTGTAATCTTTAATTTTGTCATTTTTTAAAGGCTTGGTTTCATCCTCTATAAGGACCAATAGGATTGATATCATTTTAATGATATTGTAACCACTGATAATAAAAATTATTTCCGAATAGGCTCTTTCGAGCACATTCCCCATTCCCCCTGGGGGGATTCACGTCCTTTTTTTTCAGTTTTTGCAATTTCTTATTTTTCTTTGCTCTAGATTAGTTTCATTGATGAAAAATAATATTATTTGATTACTTTATCATATATTCCATATTACAGTATCAAAGTAACTTTAATACTTATCCCACGACTTCCTGATTGACCCGAAAAGGGAAAGAGATGCATGGTAGGACTAATTAGAGAACTTGTGGTTTGCGTCCTTTTTGTTGCTTATCATTAATCTCCACAATAAATCTTTTAAAATCAACCCCTTCCTTGTTTCCCCGATTGAGGTCCACTTGGACCATAAGAGGTTCCTAGAAGGTTTTTTCTTTCTAAAAAACTCATCCTTTAAAATTTACTAAAATTGACAAGACTCTGGTGTGTATGCTTTGCACTTGGCTGTGGTTCATCCGATCAGTCAAGCTGCATCAAAAGAAACGTGAGTGACTATATTAATTAGTCTTCACCTTCCCTAATTAACCACCATCAGGCAAAAATACCCAAAGGAAGTGGGAACTCCTGGACAATGACCTCGGGGTGCCGATCTCTGTTACACCTTCAGGTGTATTATGAACATAGTCTAAGAGACTCCATTCATCGCACACAGTCCTTACAGGTAGCCATGAAGGTTTGTTTTTGGACATACTCCAAGTACCCCTCGGGTATATCTGGAGTCCCACCCTCGCCTAATTTAATCCATTCATATTTCACATTAACTTAAAATGGACCAAGAGGCAATCACAAAACATTCACTCCAAGCACATGCAAGTACATTTGATTATTTTATGACTCCACTTTTAAGGCACCATTTCTATGTTTAAATCTTTTGATATATATATATATAGATAGATAGATAGATAGTGTGTCAGCATTGTGCTTTCTTGTGCTCATTTTTTTATCTTGTCATCTATGGTTATTAATGTTTAATTTTAAACTCCTAAACAACTCATTCAGTCTAACATCATCATACTAAAGTAATTTTCCTAAGTAATTTAATAGGGTCTACCCCCCTCGGATTCGTTAGGAGTTGAGCCTAAATGGAGGAGTCAAGAACAAGGTGACAGCCTTGACTCGAGACTTGTCGCCAAGGACACACCTAGTGGCTTGAAGATTTCTGCCACATTCCCCCCCAGGTGTTTGAAAGGACACAACACTAATCTGATATTTCTTCCAAAATATCCAATGGCATTACATATTTGTACACCAATAGCAACATTAGAGGGAGAAAAATCAAATTTCTCTTCACTATCGGAAGTAATTACTGGCGAATTTTGCACAAAATTCAAAGGAAAATCACTGGTGAATGTTTGCATGGAAGTGTAGCAGTGTTTTTATTCAATATCAAAGATTTGAATGTCTTCTTTTGTTTCATCCATATGAGGAGATGATATATCAGATATTTCACAAACTTCGGGAGCATAAGGAGAAGGAGTCATTGCAAGGAGACTTTCTTCAATTCGAATTGACTGTGTAGAAGATTCTGCTTCTTCTTCATCTTGAACAAATTCATTAAAGAGAGTAATGGCCGAGACTTTTGAAGTAAAGAAATATTGTGGTGCTGGATGTGATCTCCAAAGTGCTATTATGATCCTCATTGTGCTTTCCAAAGGTTCTTTCCAATTTTGTCCAGAGATCCTTTGGGTATTCAGCAGAACCAATAAGGTAGCGCAAGCTAGGAGAAAGGCCCAGACATATTGCTCCAAAAGCTCTATCACCATCATTTAGCCAGTCATTCTCATTCTCATAATACTCTTTGCCAAGTCCAATAGACACCTCATAGAGACCTCATCTCTTCAGAGATGCAATCATATTCAACTTCCATTCTGAATAGCTTGTGAATGGGGTGAGAAGAGGGACTGATGAGTCCATTCGAATATATACCTACAAAAACACAAAAAAGTCACTGTAAGGTCGAACAGCCTGCACATTTTAGGTTTTCATCACTCCCATCATAATTGATCAAGCAAGCTTGATCAACAATTCCTTTACTTGGGGTATTAAGTGGTAAACCTTCGGCTTCTGGTGTAGTGCTGGAATTTGAGATTTTGCTCAATTTTTCATGGAAGATCCGTCAAAAACCATGTTTTTGAAAAGAATGAGCTTCGTACCGCCATGAGATCTGATACCATATTAATATATCACAGTAATCTAGGGACTAAAACACTTTCTCATAAGAGATTTCAGACAATTAAGCATGAAAATGGCTTAATGGTGCTGCAATAGGAGTAGCAGCTTTGTATAATCAATAAAGAATGGGTAATACAATACAATGATCATGCAAGATGCATGAATACCAAGACAATTTGAATTCCCAAGGAGGTCATTTGAATTGAATGAATGGGTGTAGCTTAACTGAATGTTAAGCCACAGTAAACACACCTAATTAACCCACTGATCAAGTCCATATTGACTCAACTGAGTCCTAAGTATAGTCGGAGTGTAATGGATGTCTGAGTCTAACTAAAAGTATCTCAGACACATGTCACTGCATTCCAACCAACAAGTGGTAGCGCATCATTAACTCCAATGAACCCTGATGAGGTTAACTGAAGTCAAACTCGTCATTAGAGGTGGTTGGAGGCGCCCTAGTTGACTCCAGTTCATAAATATTAATAAAAATAATCAATATAATGAATGGAGGTTCCTACACCACTTAGCTTAACTGATTGTAACAATCAGTTAGCAATTAGGTGCATTTATGACACTCAAATCACCCCCGGAATTCTCCCTGTTTGAAGGAGGAAGCCCAGTTAGCCTCCCTGAATGAAGGAGAAGGCTTACTTGACCTCCTTGACTGAAGTTAGGCATGGGTGTGCTCATGTTGATGTCATAGTGTGCTCATCTGATTCCAGTTAAGTCCATTAAACTTAGGATAGTGGTTTAACAAGGCCAAATTGACCAAATTAAGTGTGCATGTTGGGTAAATGCCTCCAACACACTAACAATGGGGTCTACATCAATGATATGTTTCCCATGGTCTGTGATTGTGGCATTGGGCTCTGAGTCGGAACTGAGATCTGATTCTGAAGATTTGATCTCGACCACCAATGTTTACTTTTAGTAGCATTCATCAGTGTTGTGCCAGGGGATTTTGTGGAACTCGCACCACTTCTCGGTGTCCTTCTTTTTCTTTCCATTCCCCTTCTTTGCTTATGGCGGGGACTGGTTTTCCTTTCCTTGTCATGTGTTCTGCAGGTCATGGTTTCCCTTGTCTTGCTTCTGTGGTGGGTTTGCAGGTCCAGAGTCTTGATTGTTTTTTTGTTGATATGTCTCCTCGATTTTGACAACATACCGATACGCACATCCAAGTGAAGAGATCTCAAGGAAGTCCATCTTAGTTTGAATGTACCGATGTATACCAATGCGATATTTCAGTATGAGGTGCCATTTAGAGTCCTTAATACCCATGTTTTTTCACAAGGTATGAAAGTTGTTGGTGTACTTTGACACCGTTCGGTCCCTCTCTTGGCACAAAATGGTCCATTTGGTGTACTGGTCATCATAGTTTCCCACAAGGTAATACCGTTCCTTGACAGCATCTATGAAACAGGCCCAAGTGGTATTTGTCTCAAACATTTTGGACTCTTCTTATGAGTTTTGATCCCAATAAGCACCCCACGAATTTTGGACATGGGGGACTGCATTAAGGAGAGAAAAGGTGATATTTTCCCTGTCAGAGAAATTGTGGACAGAGAAATACCCTTCTAGGACATTCAACTATTTATCTATGGAATTTGCATTGATCTAACCTTCAAATAAAGGAATATCAAAGTTAACTTGTACCTTGAATGGAGTTGCATCCCTGAACCGGCTGCTTGTTGAATATGCACTTGCTGCTGTCAACATTCATAGAAGGATTTGGGAAAAAAAATAGCCATCATCGCATTCCTCCGTCACTTGAGGGATTCCTTGAGAAATAATTTGATAGGGTCTCCTACTCTTCCATCTCTCTTTTATTCTACCAAGGGAGGTCATTTGGGGAGACAAGAGTGATATTCACAAAGTGAGACTAGATCAAGACCAAACTCTCTATACCCTAACCTCATTGGGGACATGCACCAAGAAAAAATCAAAGAGAAGATTGATTTGATACCACTGATCCAGATTTATGTGTTAATCTTTATGAAATAACAAAGATAACATCATAAACGTAGCCATTTTGCAAAGATAACAGAGATACAATAAACACATATTCTTTTAAATGGCGGAAATAGAACAAACTGTAATACAATAGATATAATGGTGGTAGCTATCTCTAAGAAGAGATGTGACTGCTACGCTCATATGTGCAAAGTTGAATACAAAATGAGGAAAAAGGGGCCTATTTATAATAAGAATGAGGGTGAGAACCAAAAAAGTCCAAAACATAACCCTAGAAGATGAACCGTCATAAAGTTTGTGGCCCCAAGGTGGTTAGTTGAATAATCAACTTCCCAAGGTCATAAATTTTGCATACGATCTTCGATTTGGACGCTCGATAGCTCATTGGAAACATCTATTCAAGATTTACAAATTTTGAATGGTGGCAAATTCATGTTAGGTGTATATCTATGGCCCCTCGAACCGCCAAAAAATGACGTTTAGGGCCTCAAAACAACCCCAGAAGTTTTGGACCCGATAAACCATAGAAAAATAACTATGAGACTACCACAATGGACAATTGTTTTGAGCTAGTGGAATATGTGGGTGGCCACCAATTTCCATCTGGATTAATCCTCCCCCCTTAGGAAGCAATGGTTTCCATTTGTCAAATCCCATATCAGATCTTGAACTATGTGTTGAGATGATCTCCTCGTGTGACATTTGTTGAAGTGAAGAGGTTTCCTTTCTTTGACACCCCGAGAGAGCTATAATTATTGTACCGAGCAATTTGACTACGTGGCCTTGCACTATAAAGGTACATGAATGGATGAGGGAGAAAGAACTATGTTTTCTTCTTGTTTCTGATGAGCAGAGACACCCTATGCAGAGGATGTGCAGGTCTCTATGATCTGATGTTCTCCTTCAAAGGAAATTGTGAAGAGGGATAATTTGCTAGTGTGGGAGATTATCTTCCTACCCTATGAGACTGTGGTGGGTGCAACTGTCTCTGGGATCCGATAGAGTTTTCCTCCCAAGGTGACAATGACATTGTGAGGTCTCGACTCATATACTGCATGGCACTTCCATATATATGGTATCCTAAAAGAACATCACATACTTCAAGAGGGGACACATCACATAGTACCTTGCCTTTTAAAGGCTTGATGCCATATGGTAGGAGGCATTTTTTAGTAATATAGATACCTCATCCTTGGTTTAGACAACCGATTTTGTAGGTTTTCGGGTGTGGTGTTGTTGGAACATCCAATCTCTTGACGACTTCTCCTAATATCAGGTTCTTTTGGTTGTCGTTGTCAACAACAAAATGTAGTGGGTTTCCCTTCACTCACATCTATGAATTGAAGAGGCACTCCTCTGCCTCTGACTCTTCGGGATCCTCTAATTGAATCTGTGTGGTATAAATAGCGAGAGTGGGGTCTACAGCAATGATCTGCTTCCCATGGTCTGCAATTGTGGCATTGGGTTTTGAGTCAGAATCGAGATCTGATTCTAAATATTTGATCCCGGCTACCAATGTTTTCTTTGAGTTGAATTCATAATTGTTATGTTAGGGGATTTTGTAGAACTCACACCACTTCCTGGTGTCCTTATTTTTATTTCCATTCCCCTTCTTTGCTTATGGAGGGGATTGATTATCCTTTCCTTGTATTGTGTTATGTGGGCCAGTGTTTCGCTTACCTTGCTTCTGCAGTGGGTTTGTAGGTCCAGAGTCCCACTTATTATTTTGTAAATATTTATCTTTGATTCTAACAGCATACCGATAGGCACATCCAAGTGAAGAGATGTCGAGTAATTCAATCTCAGTTCATATGTACCGATCTATACCACTACGATATTTCAGTATCAGTTTCCTCTTAGAGTCCTTGATACCTAGCTTTATGCGCAAGTTATGAAAGTGTTTGGTGCACTCTGACAGCATTTTGTCCCTCTCTTGATGCAGAATGGTCCATTTGGTGTATTGGTCATCATAGTTTCCCATAGGGTAATATTGTTCCTTGACAGCATCTATAAAAGAGGCCCAAGTGGGATTTGTCTCAAACATTCCAGACTCATCTGATGAGTTTTTATCCCAATAAGTACCTGTTGACAAACTGGTTTTTAGATTGTTGGATAAAACTACAAGGCAATCAACAGAAGGAAAAAGTCCAACCAGAAAGGATTCGAATCAATCCCACGCAGAGATGATCCTATCCCTGAGTTGTTTGGGGTGACTAATTCCTATGGATCTAAGGCCTCCACTGGCACAAGGTTTTGTCAGATCAATGAGATCTGCTTCTAAGGAAAGAGCCAAAGCAACAAATTTCTAAACTATCTGCTTAAGAAAACTTAAACAGGGTGAAACTTGGACTTAAATTTGGACAATTGCAAAAAATAATAGGCAAGAGGAATTAATTACTCAATATACAGAGATGTAAATTAAGATTAATTACTTTCACCAACTTTAAACAAATCTCATACAAAACATTGCAAAGGTTTTTCTAAAGGTAACAGATGCATAATATATCCAAGAGGCAAAACTAACTGACAAATTAGCATAAGAGATCAAAAACCAATCATCAGATGTGAAATATTTCATGTAGGTCAAACAAAGACATTTGTTTAACATGCATTCACCATGTCAATTGTGTAAATAGAAATCCAAATGTAAATCAACATTAAAATAGGTACAACCGATAATTAGCATGCCATAAAGATGGAAGAATGACTAAATTTCATTAAAAACATTTATTGAACAACCATGAAACATAGCATAAATGACTGCAATTTTATTGTCTTGTAGAAAATTACGAAGTACCAAAAGTCAAAAAAATTTCTATTATGCGACTTGGAAGTGTGTTCTTCAATACACTGCCAAGATTAATCTCCAAAAATTTCCTCCCTCTACTTGGGAAAACCTTCCCTTTAAATAATATTACAAATTTTACAAAAAAGGAAAATTCCCAAGATGTGGGATTGCAAAATAAAACATTTTAAGGTTTTCCAAGTGCAGAACGCTGCTTGGAATCTAATTCCATCAAATAGTCGACATCCTGATACTTCACATGTTCTAGGTGAACTTCCACTCTTAATATCTAGGAGGCGATCTCTCTCTTTTTTACTTTCTTCTATTGCGTAAGGTACACCTGGATCCTGAGCATTCAGCATTAGGTATCTCGATCCATCTGGAGATCTCCTGCAAAGTGAGCTAGCTTATCTCTTGAATCTGTTCCTTGGCTTAATAACCTTTTGTTCCATATCCTCTAATTTGAGCTTGGGGGAGGTCGCCTGATCAATCGAATCTAACAAAGGAAAATCCACAAGATCGAGCAAACCCTCAATGACCGACCATATAAGTTTGCATGATGCTTGTCCATATTTGATGATGGAGTCCACTACATCATAAATGCTTTCCCAGGTCTCAATTGTAACTTCAATTTTCTTGTCTTGAAGTTTATCCATTACTAGAAAATACTATGGTTTGTCTTTAATGTGTGTTTTCCAATCCATTACATCTTCAAATGCTTTGACCGTTGCTATTCTCTGAGCATGATGATCCTGCAGGATATCAGCTTGTCATTCAAACGAATTAAATAATTCTTTCATTTCATTCAAACCTATATACAAACTAGAAATGGAGTGATAGAATTGGTCATGAACTCAACACATTAATTGTTTGAATCTTTCAGTTGTTAACCTAGAAAATGATGAAGTGGCTGAAGCTAGTTGTGATTCCTTAAGTTGTTGCCCAAGGGTAGAAACCTGATTAGCTTGTTGATGGTTAAGCAAATATGACTTCTCAAAATGATTCTTGAGATAGTCATTCTCCTTCTGTGATTGTTTCTATCTATCCTCATGCTCTTATTTGAGGAGTCAGATTTCTTCTTCATGGTGTGCCTCAGTTTCCAGCAAATCCTGATTGATTTTCTACAGTTCTTGTTCTTTATTCAACAAATCTTTATTCAGTTGTGAAAATGAATCATAATTTGCACCTGCAAAAGCCCCTATGGCATTTGTTTTGTCTAAGGACCCTTGTTTAATGTCAGAGGAGTTCATCTTCCAAATAACCTAACTTAGGGCAGGCACCTATTTAACTGAGCCTTCCCTTTTCCTCTTTCTTCCTTTTTTCATTATTGCTTCATCCTTTTTTATCCAAAAGTATTTCCCAAAGGAGACCACAACATCTTCTCCAAATTCAGCCATCCCTTCAGAAGCTGAGAGGGTTTCTGGTTGGGAGGTGGCCAAGGGATCGGATTGTGACTGGGAAACTAGGATTTCCATACTAATAGGTGAAAGAATCATGGGGGAAGTGGGAAAAACATATACAAGGGATGTAGAAGAAGTGAGGACATGGATATTGGTTTAGGGGGAAAGAACTGTAGAAATGGAGGGGATTTCTACTTATGACAAATTAATATGCGAGGATGTAGGGGTAGTGGGAGGTGTATGGGAGGTGAATGAAATAGGTGGAGAGGAAGGGGAAGTCAAACTGAGGACATCTGCTAATGCCAATGGTTCTATAGTGGTATCCTCACAAATTGGTTTTAAATTCAAGCTGGAAAAAGAAGGTTGAGGAAATAAAGAATTAAGAATACCTTGAGACAGCTGTGGATTAGGAATTGAGGATGTGAGAGAGGTGAGAATATTTACATGGCATGTGGTAGGCCCGTATTCTTCTTCTAGGTCACTATAAATTTCATGCACTTCAACTTCAAGCTAGGGTGGAAGCTCAACCTGGTTAACTGGAGGGATCTATAGAGGCACATGTTCTTGCAAAGAAAGTGGAGCTATTAGTGTTGGATTTTCTCCTCCGGGAACTTGCTGAGGTATGTACTCAATTTGAGAAATTGGTGCTTCTGATACCTGTGTATGTTGGAGAACAAGACAATTCCTCTGTTTCTTGGGCTGAGGTTCAACCTATTATACATGTGTCTAGAGTTTAGAACTAAGCTTGACCAATTTCTTCTTAAATTATGCCCCTTTGTGTAGGCTTCCAACATTTGTGAGGAGTGGGTGATCATAGGGGCTTCCATGACATCTTTTCCCTTATCTTTGGACTGAGAGGCTGAGGCTAAGGAAGATCTTGCTGCTACATGTTCTCTTGCTACTTTCTCTATATTTTCCCCTTGAATTTTTTCTGTTTCATCTAGCTTTAATTTCCTGAAGTGGAAGGTAGATTGCTTCAGGCCCTTCTGATATTTGAAGACATGAGCCTTGTCATTTTTATCAATGATATTACCTAATGCTTCCCGAAATTCAACATGTTCTCTATAAAACATGTCATCGGGTAGATCTTCATGCGCATATTGAAACTTGGCTCATTCATGAGCAAAGAGGCTAGCCAGGTAGGCCTTAGGATCATGCATTCTTTTGGGGGCTTCTCCTAGGTTCATATTTGAAATCTCTTTACCTAGAAGGGCTGCATGGGTAGAATTCTGCAAGACCAGAGAATGTAAACTCAAGGGAAACTTAGGTCAACCCTTCCTTTTATGCTTTGCCAATTTGGGGAAGGCGCCATCAATGACCGTTTGCAAGGCGAATTCCTGCAATACCCTGCGATCTGGAACTATTCTTGGTAGCAAATGTACTATATTTCTACCCCAAATTATGATGTAGGAGAAATATTCCCCAACATACCAATCTCCATGCAATGCAATAAATGTTATGGCTCTCTGAAAATGTCGAAGCAACAGATTGGAATATTTTGTAATACATAGACCCTAGGAACATATCGCAAATGCCATACACCTGAGGAACAAAGTTGTCCTCCCACATATCTGAACAGTAAATATGCACTGGCGGGGATTTCGTATGCCAATTCCAACCTAGGGAGGGAAATGTAGAGGTCACACAGAACAAATCCATTACATACCCTAACATAAAAAATGTCGATTTTCTATTTTCCGCGGTCTTCTGATACTTTTCGATTCCCTCCTTGAGATTCACAGATAGAATATGTGCCCTATTGAAGGACTCACTTGTGAGTAGGATGTGGTGGGCTATTGGAACCCATTCGACCTTGAACAATGAACAATTTTCTAATCCATACAAATAGAAGAACATGGTTGCAAGCAATGAATATGGTTCCCTGAACCAAGAAAAAGGGTAAGAGTTACCTGGTCGAGGAGTAAACAAAGTTGGATTCACCATCCAGGATTTCACTACTCTTCATAATTGTAGTAGGAAATGGATTCATCTAGAAACTTGTGGCTTAGGAGCTTCTTAGGAGGTACAAGCCCATAAGCCTTGGCCAAAGTGTCAGGGTTGAAGGTGGCCACAAAGGTACCGATATGGTCATTAAACTTCTGGTCATTAGGGTTAGCATGATCCAACGCCCACTTAATCGGGTCTATATAAGGCATAAACAGAGGTCTTGAAGCAATAAGATGTTGCTGTGAACTCCGAATATTAACATAAGCAGGTTGGCCATGAGGAACTGACGAAATTCATCATTGTCTAAAATGGAATAAATTATCGATCAGTCTAAATGCAAGGTTTTAGAGACACACCCACTAGTATCCATGAAAATTCCAGTGTTGGGGTCTTTGCTTTTCTGCTCCTGCTGAGCAGTTTTGGACATTATGCTTTTAGGTGTAGCATACGCCTTCTCTGCTCGAGATTTGGAAACCATGGTCAAAAGCTTACTATAGTGTGAAAATAATAGAATAAACAATCACTGGTAGGGAACTTTGAAAACCATGGAAATTGAAAGCTTCGGCGAGAAAAATACGCAATAAAAATCTCCAAGTGTAGTGAAACAATGCAAGTGAAAATGGTAAAAAACTCACAAATTCGAACAGACTAAAAATCCCAAACCCCAACGGAAAAATAGATCTATGACGTATATCTAGCATAAACGTACGGCTGAGATAAAGGAGGGAAAGTCATAATGTGGGAAGAAAAGTTGAGAAAGAAAGTTTGGATTTTGGCGCTTCCGGCTTCTGTGTTCCTCCTTCAAAAAGCAGAAGTTAGAAAATGATTTATTTGAACATGAAAAATATTGAAGTTTCATGTTACGCATTCTGCATAGCAGAAAACAGAAAGTGGAAAAATAAGAAAACATAAAGTTCCAGGAATAACTTTCCAGCTTCCACGACCTGGCTTTGCGGAAGGAAGAAGTCAGAAACAAGCATAACAATTTTCTTGGGAATAAAATATTTTGATTTCCACATTCTGCATAGTGGAAAATGGAAGTCGAAAAAAATAGAAAAAATGACAAACAATTTTTCGTTTTCCGCTTTCCGCATAGCGGAAATGTGGAAGTCGGAACAAACAAAAAGTCTTATGGCGCATAAGTGATTTCTAATTTCTGCATTCCACATAGTGGAAAGCAGAAGTTGGAAATATGGCCTTTTATTAAAAGAAAAATGAAAATTCCGCGATCTGCCTTAGCGGAATGTGGAAGTTGGAAAATGATTTCTCCAATGACTTGAAAAAATGCATTTTCGTATTATGCATAGAGGAAAGAGGAAACGCCCAAAATAAGACTTATAAAGAAAAGGTGCTTCTGAAATCCACAAAATTCCCAAAAAAAACAAGGCTAATGAGGGAATTTTACTAAGTCAAAACATCATACTTACAACTTGAATATTCCCATAAGAAAATTATGGCCTCAAAAACCAATTAAAATTTTAATGGGGGCTCCCATTTTGATCGCTCAAAATGGGATCTGTTGTAGCCAGCAACAAATGGTGACTCGCTGGGAGAAGCAGTTATCTATGTACACTTCTACATAAAATTTCAAAGGAGATATGTCAGTATAAAACAATATTGAATTCATAATCAAACAGTAGACTCTATAAGAATACAACTAGATCTAGTAGACCAAAATATGTAATTGATATCTTACAAATCCATAATCATTGATAATGATACTCAAGAAATGTAAAAGACTCAAAAAGTATTGAAGTACTGGGGGCATTTATAGATAAGCTACTAATAAAAAAAAACCTTGACTCTATGTCATGATCTTTGAACCATCAATTACCTTCAATATGGGTTATATTACAGGTATTTACAATGGTTCTTCTTTCTGTTTTTCTTTTTTTTTCTTTTTTTCTTTTTTTTCTTTTTTTTAAACATAAAAAGATAACAACATAGTTGTAACAAGATCATTGCCCTTGTCAGGAGAAATGCCACACACAGGTCTTACCTGGAAACTAAACAAGCTAGCTCTGTAAAAAGACTACTTGTCTTCTAGTTATTACACCAAAAGCAATTACCATAGCCTGGTAACCACCTATTAGTAATTTAAATCCAAGTAAGGTCCATGAACATGGTCAAGCTAGCTTGTGATAATACCCCCTATCCTTGAATACAATAAGATGCATCTCTAAATGACCAGAGAAAGAATTTACAAATGCAAACTACAAGCCACTACCCTGTCTTGGGAACTAGTTGATGGTAATGACATTCACAAAACATGTCTATGAACATTATAGGCTGACTTGTGATAAGACCCCCTATCTTGCAGCTTACACTTATTGGAGTGTTTTTTATTAATCACAAGGTGATCAAGGTGAGACCAGAAAATACCATAGGTTAAATAATCCATTTTGGATGTGCTACCAACAATCACTGAACATCTGGCAAGAATATAAGAGAACTCTTAGAAACTCAATCATCATTGTGAGGACAGATAAAGATAGTGATCAATGGAAATGAGGATTCAACATAAAAGGATGGTATAGATCCTAGATTGTTTTTTTCACAAAGATATTTATCTAAGTATAATTCAAGTAGATATTTATGACATATCCAAATTAAAATTCTTAGTGAAAGGTTCTAGAGATACACCACGTTACCAATAGCCACTCGCTAATGCAAGCAAACAATGTTTCTTCAAAAAAAGAAAAGAAAACAATCAAACCAAACAAATAAATAAAACCAATCAAAACCACACCTTATGTACATGTAAGTAAAACTTACCTCAATAAACATATCTCCTAAGTGTTGATGTATTTGTAACTCCAGAATGTATTCACCTGTATATCTTATGTATTATACCCCGATGTTTATTTCAGTAAGTGTCTGTAATGCATTAAAGTCATGCCATGCCCTGATGTGCCTATCGGGAGATTCAATAATGTAAACAAGTCATGTCAAGTCATTGTGGGTAACCCTCCTATTGTACAAGGGTTAAAGTCCCCATAGTTGTGGGGCCCTAGGGTTATTAGTCTATCCTAGAGAAGTCAGCCCTAGGTGAGTTATTGTAAGTCGGGGAAAAGTCCCCACAAGTTGTGGGGCACTAGGGTTATTAGACACTCCTAGAGATGTTGGCTCTAGTAAGTAAATGTTAAGTGAGGCCGACATGATGGAGTGGATTTTAAGTGAATGAAAGAATATAAATAAAGAGCGAGCCTCTCTATTTATCTAACACACACTCACCCACTGGGGCGCATGAGTGAGAGAGAAGTTGTTGGGACAAGAGAGAGACTACTGTTGTCAGGAGATAATCTTTATGTTTTTGGGTTTTACTTTTGGTGTTGATTCTATCTCTGAGGAAGTTGCAGGTTTTTCTCCTTTTTGGTTTCCCTGAGGAAAATTCTTTGTCTCTTGTCTCTTGTGTTTATTGTTGTGCATGTTATTCTCTCAGTTAAAGATCCTAAGATCATAATGCTAGCTTGAATGATAAAAATCTAACATGGTATCAGAGCTAACCTGAGAAGAATACATTGTGCAGCTGCAGAAGCTAGGGTTTCTTACTTTTTGGGTTGCTCTCCACAATCCATCAGCAAAAGTATGCTAGGCTAACTCTCCATTGAAGGGCACATCTTTCTGTCGAAGCAGAATTCGATTCCGGACATTTTTAGTTTTTAATGTGGGAAATTAGGGCTTCTTACAGAAGAAGAATTTTTGAGTGATCCTGGAATAGGATTTATCTCCTCATAAAAATCAAATTTTAGAGACCTGGTTCTGTTGCCGCATTTTCACACACCTAGGTCACGTTGCATAAATATTCAAGCCACTCGGTGTGTCCTTGGGGGAAAGTCTCGAGTCAAGGCTGTCACCTTGTTCTTGACTCCTCCGTTTAGGCTCAACTCCTAACGGAGCCAAGGGGGGTAGACCCTATTAAGTTACTAAGGACGATTTCTTAGTGTGGTGATGTTAAACTGAATCAGTTATTTAGGAGTTTGAATATTTTAACTATAAACAATTGAAGATGACAAGATACGAAAATAACACACGAAAGCACAAAGCTGATAAACAATATATATATATATGAAGAAAAAATGACCAGTGCCTTAATAATGGAGTCAAATCAAAGAAATCAATGTGCTTGCATGTGCTTGGAGTAAATGTTTTGCGATTGCATCTTGGTATGTTTTCAGTTAAAATTGAAGTATGAATTGATTAAATTAGGCTAAAAGGGGGACTCCAGATATACCCGAGAGTACTTGGAGTATGTCCAAAACAAAACCTACACGGCTACCCGCAAGGAATATGTGGGCTGAAATGGAATCTCTGGGGCTATGCTCGTAACGCACCCGTTAGGGTGTGACAGAGATCGGTGCCCCGAGGTCACTTTTCAGTAGGTTCCCGCTTCCTTTGGGTATTTTACCACCGTAAAGGTTTGATCGAGGTGTTGGATTTTCACTTGATGGTTTGTTAATTGGGGAAGGTGATTCCTAATTATGCTATTCACCCAAGTGCTTTTGATACAGCTTGAATGATCGGATGAACCGCAGCCAAGTGCAGAGCATACACACTGGAGTCTTGTAAATTTTAATAAGTTTTTAAGAGATGTGTTCTTGTTTAAAAGAAAATCCTCCAAGAACCTCTTTCGATCCAAGTGGATCTCAATCGGGGAATCGAGGAGGGGTTAATTTTAAAGTTGTTTATAAACAAATGATAGAAAAAATAAAACAACTACACAAATCTGGTTTTCTGATTAATCCTACCACGAATCTCTTTCCCCTTTCGGGTCACTCGGGAAATCATGGGGTAAGTATTATGATTACTTTTGAAAGTAAGATATGGAATATGGAATTAACAACAAGATAAAATATACTACCCTACAAATCAAATCAATTCTATTAAAAAGGAAATAAGCAGAAAAATGATGAAAATGGCACCGACGCGAATCCCCCCAGGGGAGATGGGGAATGGGCTCGAAAGAGCCTATTCAAAGGATGATTTTATTACAGAGGTTAAAATATCAAAGCACTGATAAAACAGAGCTTTATTGGTCCTTATACAGGCTGAAACCAAGATATTACAGTTTATACAAAAAAAATTACAAATTATGTGACAAAAGAGAGACCCCTGGGGGGATTTGAGCGCTCCAAAAGCCACTTTGGACAGCAGCTTCCTTTCTTCTCTGTCATACCTGATAAATGACAGTGAGTGATTTAGAATAACAAATTCCCAAAATCACTTTAAGAGTACCTTTGGATCAGCCTACTTTATCTCAAAAAAGTAATGAAATTAAACTAGCTAAATCGACGAAAAAGGAACCAAGGAAAGCAAGATTTCCTCGGGATCTAGGCCTGCTGTTTGTGCAGCCAATTAAAAGCACTGATATTGCATAATATTACACTTATTGAACAGCAAAATAAATTACCTTAACAGCAAGCTATGAATTTTCACTAAATTACTTGCGAGGCTAAGGTACTTTTAGCTAGATCTCTTGAATTTGAACTTTATGAGCAAAACAGAACTAAGATCTAGAATAAAGGAGGGATCTTACTGATCAGATCTATGTGTGCTTTTCCTAATGAGATAGATCAGATTAATAAGAAGCCTTTAAAGTAACCAGTTTGAGGAAAGTTTAATAATTTTTAAAGGAGAGAAAGGTGAAGAAAGGTGCTTGTTGTTGAAGCAGATCTGCTAAGGGAACTTGGTAGAGAAGCACCGAGGGGAACGATATTAGCAATCTCTGCTGGAAATCAATGAAATCAAACCTGAACCATGGATATTCCAGCCACGGCAAACCTGTAAGCTACAACACAACTCCTGCAGACAGAACTATCAGATCTGAAGATACATATGAGAAAGGGATGATACAGTATGCAAATAACCTTATTTAACATACAGGTATTAACTCATTCAAACATATGCAGAAAATAGAAAGTAAG
Source organism: Pseudotsuga menziesii (assembly GCA_001517045.1). Taxonomy (NCBI): domain Eukaryota; kingdom Viridiplantae; phylum Streptophyta; class Pinopsida; order Pinales; family Pinaceae; genus Pseudotsuga; species Pseudotsuga menziesii. Next base: position 292,690 of record LPNX010479594.1, read on the forward strand.
TAAGCTTACTTACAATGATCTATCCTTATGATTTCAGAAACCATTCAGGCAGACAATAATTAAGTGCAAAAAATTGGAAAAATAGCAGTTTCACCTCAAATGCAGCAAGACAATGGCAATCCACACATGAAAGGTACTCCACAATTGAGCCTTCAAAGCTTCTCTTTATTTCAACAAATGAAAATCAGTACACAGTTACAATGGCAAGCCCTTCAGTCCAGCTCTAACTAGCTTGGAAGAGGGAGCCTCAAGCAGGATTTATACAATTTGCAGGCCATCTAGCCTAGGGGGGGCGCAATTCCTCATGGAATCAAGTGAAATCAAGTGATGGAGAGTTCATCAATGCACAACTGAGGTTGGACTGAGCCTACTTGTCAACCGGGGGCCTGATCTGGCTGACACATCAACCCATACACTGCCACATCGGCCCAAAACTCATCCAGATGAGCCAAAACGTGTTGAGGAGAGAGGGAGGGCGAAATTCCCCATAAAGGATGCTCAAGATCAACTCTGGATCTGATTTGATCAACTCCTTCAGTCAAGGATCTGTCAGATCCAGTCAATCTGCTTTAGATCTGACTGATTTCAATCAAATCGGTTGAGAATCCATTGATTTATTGATTTTGGATTTGCTCCATTATTCATCAATTTATTAATTAAAATAATCAATAATTGATTTTTGGGGCTTTCTAACCTGAGTGATGGAAGATCACACAAAACTTAGGAAAGAGTGGGTCCATGGGTTTACATGGTGCTCTTAGCTTGAAAATGAGCACCTACATGACTGAAACTGATTATTTGGCCCACTTTTATTACAGACTCAATTTTTCCAATTAAACTATTAAAAAATAGCCTAAGTTTTGGAAAAAATAAAATTTAATAAAAAACACTGAAAAAAAACTAAAAAACTGAAAAATTGAAAAACACCTAGGGGGCCTTAGACATGTTCATATGACTCAAAAATGATGTCTAGCATGCTTACACATTGACACATAGACTCTAATAACCTCGATAGGCACAAATGCCAAGCCGACCACCCCAACTTTGGAGGTATGGAGTGAAAAACTTAGAAATTATCAGTCGTTTATTCAGCAACCAATAATAACCAAGGGAAAAAACACCCTTGGCTGATCGGATTGACAAATGAAGTCTAAGAGACCGAGTGTTTTACAGACACTATCATGCTAGAACATTTATTACAATTCCCCCATGGGGTATGAACATGTGATATGATACAACAAGCACTTCCCAGAAGTACTTCCAAAGGTCTTTTTGAAGTCCAAACAAGTTAACCCTGTCCGGTTCACCAGGCTCACTTGATAAAAACCACTAAGTACAACTTAGGTGGTAACATTCTGGCTCCATCTGGGACACATTCTCTAACTGGTCTTCTGTTCAAAGGAGAGGATGTGAGAACTCTAGAATCTTTGGTTCCTGCAAGGCAATTAGAGTTTGTCAGTAACATGTATATATAAGAAAAAATTAGCCAT
>LPNX010479594.1:299269-315398 GCA_001517045.1 Pseudotsuga menziesii
ATCGACCGGCTCTTTATCCCTTAATTGGTATCTCAAATCACCAGTGAAATATTTGATGTAGGATATCAATATGGAGGCATCGCTTGGCTTGATGTCCCTAGGGAGGTCCACCACCACATGCCCGAACTTAGTATTAAATTCATCCATGGTTTCATTCTCCATCTTCTTTATATTATGAAGGGCAGCAATCAAATGTCTTGGTTCCTTCTTTTCCCCCCACTTCTTCTTAAAACCTGCTAGGAATTCATTAAGGGTTTTATATGAATCATCACCAAGGTTTTCATACCACTCTGTAGCATCATCCTCTAAGGATAAAGCAAAGAGCTTCATTCTTACATCATCATGGTCATGGGCAGCATCATGGCAGTAACTGACTAGGTGCCTTTCGAACTTTCTAAGGTGAGACTTGGCAGTGATGGCATTATTGCCCTCGAACTTGGGGAGCTTCTTGATCGCATCATTCGGAATGTTATGAGGAGCACCTGCTATCTGAGAAAAGTCAAGGGGTTTATAAAATTCTGTCATTTCTTGAGATTGGAAAGTATGACTCTCTACAAATATGTTATGGATATCTGAGAGGGATTGGTCTCCTAAAACTTCAAGGTTTCTATGAGAAGTCTGCCTATTCAATCTTTCCCTAATAAACCTTTCGGGATCAGGGAGAGGATTGAATAATTGTCGGTGGTTTCTTCGGGTAGAAATTCTTGAAGGGATGTTAGACAGTGGAGTCTCCAGATGGATCGAGTTTTAATTTTTATGTTTTTTAAAGACTAGATCAATCAAAAGTTTTTTTTATCTTTTTAGTTGTTTAGAAAAAAGTTAAGCTAAGTCTTACTCGGGAATAAAAAGATTTATCCCCAGCAACGGCGCCAAAAAGTGTTGCCGCCTTTTCACACACCTGGGTCACGTGGCAGAAATATTCAAGCCACTTGGTGTGTCCTTGGGGGAAAGTCTTGAGTCAAGGCTGTCACCTTGTTCTTGACTCCTCCGTTTAGGCTCAACTCCTAACGGAGCGAAGGGGGGTAGACCCTATTAAGTTACTAAGGATGATTTCTTAGTGTGGTGATGTTAAACTGAATCAGTTATTTAGGAATTTGAATATTTTAACTATAAACAATTGAAGATGACAAGATACGAAAATAACACACGAAAGCACAAAGCTGATAAACAATATATATATATATGAAGCAAAAATGACCAGTGCCTTAATAATGGAGTCAAATCAAAGAGATCAATGTGCTTGCATGTGCTTGGAGTAAATGTTTTGCGATTGCATCTTGGTATGTTTTAAGTTAAAATTGAAGTATGAATTGATTAAATTAGGCTAAAAGGGGGACTCCAGATATACCTGAGAGTACTTGGAGTATGTCCAAAACAAAACCTACACGGCTACCCGCAAGGAATATGTGGGCTGAAATGGAGTCTCTGGGGCTATGTTCATAATGCACCCGTTAGGGTGTGACAAATATCGGCGCCCTGAGGTCACTTTTCAGTAGGTTCCCGCTTCCTTTGGGGATTTTACCACCGTAAAGGTTTGATCGAGGTGTTGGATTTTCACCTGATGGTTTGTTAATTGGGGAAGGTGAGTCCTAATTATGCTAGTCACCCAAGTGCTTTTGATACAGCTTGACTGATCGGATGAACCGCAGCCAACTCTAGAGCATACACACTGGAGTCTTGTAAATTTTAATAAGTTTTTAAGAGATGTGTTCTTGTTTAAAAGAAAAGCCTCCAAGAACCTCTTTCGATCCAAGTGGATCTCAATCGGGGAATCGAGGAGGGGTTAATTTTAAATCTGCTGATAAACAAATGATAGAAAAAATAAAACAATTACACAAATCTAGTTTTCTGATTAATCCTACCACGAATCTCTTTCCCCTTTCGGGTCACTCGGGAAATCATGGGGTAAGTATTATGATTACTTTTGAAAGTAAGATATGGAATATGGAATTAACAACAAGATCAAATATACTACCCTGCAAATCAAATCAATTCTATTAAAAAGGAAATAAGCATAAAAACGATGAAAATGGCACCGACGCGAATCCCCCCAGGGGGGATGGGGAATGGGCTCGAAAGAGCCTATTCAAAGGATGATTTTATTACAGAGGTTGCAATATCAAAGCACAAATAAAACATAGTTTTATTGGTCCTTATACAGGCTGAAACAAAGATATTACAGTTTATACAAAAAAAATTACAAATTATGTGACAAAAGAGAGACCCCTAGGGGGATTTGAGCGCTCCAAAAGCCACTTTGGACAGCAGCTTCCTTTCTTCTCTGCCAGACCTGCTAAATGACAGCGAGCGAGTTAGAATAAAAAATTCCCAAAATCACTTTAAGAGCACCTTTGGGTCAGCCTACTTTATCTCAAAAAAGTAATGAAATTAAACTAGCTAAATCGACGAAAAAGGAACCAAGGAAAGCAATATTTCCTTGGGATCTTGGCCTGCTGTTTGTGCATCCAATTAAAAGCACTGATATTGCATAATATTACACTTATTCAACAGCAAAAGAAACTACCTTAACAGCAAGCTATGAATTTTCACTAAATTACTTGCGAGGCTAAGGTACTTTTAGCTAGATCTCTTGAATTTGAACTTTATGAGCAAAACAAAACTAAGATCTAGAATAAAGGAGGGATATTACTGATCAGATCTATGTGTGCTTTTCTTGATGAGATAGATCAGATTAATAAGAATCCTTTAAAGTAACCAGTTTGAGGAAAGTTTAATAATTTTTAAAGGAGAGAAAGGTGAAGAAAGGTGCTTGTTGTTGAAGCAGATCTGCTGAGGGAAATTGGTAGAGAAGCACCGAGGGGCACGATATTAGCAATATCTGCTGGAAATCAATGGAATCAAACCTGAACCATGGATATTCCAGCCACGGCAAACCTGTAAGCTACAACACAACTCCTGCAGACAGAACTATCAGATCTGAAGATACATATGAGAAAGGGATGATACAGTATGCAAATAACCTTATTTAACATACAGGTATTAACTCATTCAAACATTAGAAGAAAATAGAAATTAAGTAAGCTTACTTACAATGATCTATCCTTATGATTTCAAAAACCATTCAGGCAGACAATAATTAAGTGCAAAAAATTGGAAAAATAGCAGTTTCACCTCAAATGCAGCAAGACAATGGCAATCCAAACATGAAAGGTACTCCACAATTGAGCCTCCAAAGCTTCTCTTTATTTCAACAAATGAAAAGCAGTACACAGTTACAATGGCAAGCCCTTCAGTCCAGCTCTAACTAGCTTGGAAGAGGGAGCCTCAAGCAAGATTTATACAATTTGCAGGCCATCTAGCCCGGGGGGGCGCAATTCCTCATGGAATCAAGTGAAATCAAGTGATGGAGAGTTCATCAATGCACAACTGAGGTTGGACTGAGCCTACTTGTCAACCGGGGGCCTAATCTGGCTGACACATCAACCCATACACTGCCACATTGGCCCAAAACTCATCCAGATGAGCCAAAACGTGTTGAGGAGAGAGGGAGGGCGAAATTCCCCATAAAGGATGCTCAAGATCAACTCTGGATCTGATTTGATCAACTCCTTCAGTCAAGGATCTATCAAATTCAGTCAATCTGCTTCAGATCTGACTGATTTCAATCAAATCGGTTGAGAATCCATTGATTTATTGATTTTGGATTTGCTCCATTATTCATCAATTTATTAATTAAAATAATCAATAATTGATTTTTGGGGCTTTTTGACCTGAGTGATGGAAGATCGCACAAAACTTAGGAAAGAGTGGGTCCATGGGTTTACATGGTGCTCTTAGCTTGAAAATGAGCAACTACATGACTGAAACCGATTATTTGGCCCACTTTTATTACAGACTCAATTTTTCCAATTAAACTATTAAAAAATAGCCTAAGTTTTGGAAAAATTAAAATTTAATAAAAAACACTGAAAAAACTAAAAAACTAAAAAATTGAAAAATTGAAAAACACCTAGGGGGACTTAGACATGTTCATATGACTCAAAAATGATGTCTAGCATGCTTACACATTGACACATAGACTCTAATAACCTCAATAGGCACAAATGCCAAGCCGACCACCCCAACTTTGGAGGTATGGAGTGAAAAACTCAGAAATTATCAGTCGTTTATTCAACAACCAATAATAACCAAGGGAAAAAACACCCTAGGCTGATCGGATTGACAAATGAAGTCTAGGAGACCGAGTCTTTTACAGACACTATCATGCTAGAACATTTATTACAATTCCCCCATGGGGTATGAACATGTGATATGATACAACAAGCACTTCCCAGAAGTACTTCCAAAGGTATTTTTGAAGTCCGAACAAGTTAACCCTCTCCGGGTCACCAGGCTCACTTGATAAAAACCACTAAGTACAACTTAGGTGGTAACAGGTTCAATATTTTTGGTTGGGTGAAACTCCGGGAAAGTCAAACCCTAGTTTGACCCCGAGCCAGAAAAACCCTAAAATACTAAAACTGATAAGTTTTGGTAGATTCGCTACATCTCAGGATTGGAGAAGTATCAGGAGCTGAAACTTTCACAATCCGATTATAAAATCCTAATTTACACTGTATCCAAATTGCAGCCTTAGACTCACTATATTCTAGGTGATATGATCCCTCCAAGTTAGGGTTCCAACCTCTTCTAGGATTCATCCCTAAACAGGACACCTAGGGAGAATTGTCATATCTCGAGATAAAGAAGTCCAAATGAAATTTCTAAAGATGTTATAGAAATGGAACATAATTTAATTTCTTTGGTCCAAATTTCAGACCCAGAATATGAAACAATGACACATGGAACTCCGTACAACTTCGTTGTTCTGAACAGTCCTATAACAGTTACCTTGGGAAAATGATCATAAGTCTGAATTGGTGAAACCAATTCTGATGAAACATGTGGTGTTGAAACAGGGACAGGAAAGGCTACCTTAGTGCAAATTTTTAGACATAGAGGAGTAGTAATTCCAGAGATACCGTAGAAACAGTATCAGGGATTTTTGCAGAATAAATTGAAAAACTAGGGCTTCCTGTTTCGGGAGCTTCCCTCCACTGTTTTCAGAAAAGGAGTACATTGGATAGCTTTCCTTGAAGAGATATATATTTCTATCCAATCATATCTAAAATATTCCATGTTTTGAAGATTAGGGTTTCTCTAACAAACCCTAGATCAGCCAACTCCAGAACCAGGACAGACACCTCAAATCGGTAAGATCTAATCTTTTGTTATTTTCATTTGAGGTTCTCATTTCAAAGTGATCTATCACATCAGCTTGATGATAAGATTGTTGAAGTTGAAAACTTCCAAGCATGGAAGTATATGATCTCTCTAAAGAAAATGAATTGGACACCTACATAAGAAGAGAGGTTCCAGTTCCAGAGGGAGATGAGGCTCAAAGCCTTACACAAGAAGAACTTGGTCAAGGCTAAGAATATCATTGTTGATTCAATCATGGATCACCTTATACCACAAGTTTCTTCCCTAAAGACATCGAAAGAGATGTTTGGTTCCTTAACCAAGCTATTTGAAGGGAAGAACATAAATCAGAATATTACTTTGAAAAACCAGTTGAAGAATGTGAAGATCCAGAATGTAGAGACCATACAGTCATACTCTACAAGGGTCTCTCAAATCAAAGAACAAATTGAAGTGGTAAAAGAAGAAGTCAATAATGCAGAAGTGATGATAGCCACCTTGAAAGGCCTCCTAGGATCATGGGATTCATTCATTCAAGGAATGTGTGCCAGAAGGAAATGATTACTTTGAGCAGACTCTGGGAAGAAGAAGAAGCTCGACTCATAATAAGAGAAGAGAAGATGGGAGCAACTGAATATCAAGCTCTCACCATCCAAAGAAGATCCCTCAAGCGATGAGGAATACGAAGAACTCAACTCTTGAAGAATATCTTATCCATCTTAGCATTTGGATAAGAAACGATGCTATTATGAATGAAGAAGATGATGAAGTTGAAGGCTCAAGAAGGAATCTACCCACAAAATAAATAAAGATAAGTATTCAATTGTCATTTCATGATATTCTTTTGTGATTCATTTGTTTATATTCAGTTAATGTATTATGCATGATAGAATGTTTACATTAATGACAGTATACTACTAATGTGCATGTGATGGGTAAGTAGCTCATGGTGCTATACAACTCTCCATTATTGCTTATCTAGAATGAAACCTCTTTGCTGACATATTGGATTAGTGCACAATCTCAATGTTGTCCTGGTAGAGATGGAAGGAATCTATAAATTTTCCATGAGATATGGATGAATGTTGTATTGGCTAAAGCAGTTGCATGATCATACATTTATGCATAAGAATTTGCTAGTATGAATATTCCTTATGAAATGTTTTTAACCATACAAATGCATTTGACTTGTAGGAAAGATCGCGTAAAATTGCCTACAAACAAAGAAGGATGAGACTTGTTCCAAAGAACAAGTAACAACAGTCCAAGATGAAGAATAATATGACGAATGCAGCAACATCATTGATGCAGAACCTTCCAGCCATGAAGAAGTAACCAAGAAGAAAGGGAAGACCAGTTCAAGAAGAATGATGTCCAGGATGCAGTATCGATATGTGAAGGGAAGTCTGTAGTTCCATCATGCAGTAGATGGAAACATCGTGGGATACAAGGCAATATTTGTAGCACGAGCCTTCTCACGAAAAGAAGGCATAGACTACGAAGAGACATTTGCAACCAGTGGGAGTTGAAATGCATACATGATGAGCTTGATGAAGATCTTAACCTTTGCTACAAGGTTGAAGATGAAAGTCTATACACTAGATGGATTCATAGAATATTAGTAGCATAGGAATCTACTTGTCACTCTGGTATAGAATGTTTCAGTGCATAGAGTATGGAAGATAGAGGGAGTATGATGCTCCGCTTCAAATGGAGTGACTGTAGAAGATCCTGAGGTTCAACATGGTACGACGAGATGGATAGCTTACTGATGACTCTAGGATTTACTAAGAGTAAAGCAGATTCCAACCTTTGCTTCAAGGTTGAAGCCGGAAGACCAGTAATGCTCCTGTTATATGTCGATGACTTGTTCCTAACAGAAAAGAGGAACTCATTAAAGTTGCAAGAAGGAGATTTTCTGCCAAGTTCGAGATGAAGGACTTGGGGATGATGCACTACATTCTAGACATGGATATGTGAACAAGGGAAGTATGTAGTAGAGATCCTGAATAGGTTCAGGATGATGTACTGCAAGGCCATGACCACACCTATGGAATCGAACCTGAAGCTATTGATCATTGCTTCATCAAATTCGGTTGATGCCACAATGTATCGTCAAATGATTTGTTCCTTGATGTACTTGATGAATATGAGACCAGATATTTGCTTTGCTGTGAACACATTGAGACATGTTCACCTGATGGTTTCAAAGCATGCAGTGAGGTACCTAAAGGGTACAGTTGAGTATGGGCTCAAGTATGAGGTGAATTAGAAGATTAACCTGGAGGGTTATGTGGATTCGTATTGGGTAGGTAGTGCCATTGATAGGAAGAGCACTTCGAGGTGCTACTTCGGTATGAGATCAAGTTTGATCTCTTGGTTTGACAGGATGGAGTCCTGCATAGCACTGAGTATAGCCAAGGTAAAATATGTTGCCACTTGTGATTTGGGAGGTAGTATGTTTCTTTTGAAAACTACTATTTGATTTGATTGATCTGAATTGGATTTTTGTATGATGCAGAGAGGAGCAGTGAAGCTCCAGTTTGTGATCCAGATCGAGATCTCTCAAAAGAGGGAGTTCTAGCATAGCTAGTGAGACAGGTTGTTTGAGCATAAATCCTGGCGAAGCTCGCAGGTTATCCTTGGACGTAATCATCCCTGATGTGATTCTATGCTAGAAATGGCCAGAGTGAAGTTTGAGTACTTTAGGGAGAAGCTTGGTGTTCTCTAGATCGAGGCTTCTTCCAAAGGGAAGTGATTATTTCATGAGCCCTTCTGACATGGTGAGAGGATTGGTTCCTTCCATGGTCAGATATAAGTGTTGTGCCTTTCTGACATGGTGCCAAGGATTGGTTCCTTCCATGGTCAAATGTAAGGGCTATTACATGGTGAGAGGATTGGTTCCTTCCATTGTCAGATGTATGTGATGATGCCACATCCAGCATGAAAAAGGGTTGGCTCTGTGAAGACACATCTAGTATGAAAAAGGACTAGCTTTGTGTAGATCCCACATCCAGCATGAAAAGGGGTTGGCTCTGTGAAGACACATCTAGTATGAAAAAGGACTAGCTCTGTGTAGATCCCACATCTAGTATGAAAAAGGACTAGCTCTATGTAGATCCCACATCTAGTATGAAAAAGGACTAGCTCTGTGAAGACACATCTAGTATGAAAAAGCACTAGCTCTGTGTAGATCCCACATATAGTATGAAAAAGGACTAGCTCTGTGAAGACACATCTAATATGAAAAAGGACTAGCTCTGTGTAGATCCCACATCTAGTATGAAAAAGGACTAGCTCTGTGAAGACACATCTAGTACGAAAAAGGACTAGCTCTCTGTAGATCCCACATCTAGTATAAAAAAGGACTAGTTCTGTGAAGACTCATCCAGTATGAAAAAGGACTGGCTCTGTGTAGTTGCCACATCTAGTATGAAAAAAGACTAGCTCTGTGATGATACATCCAGTATGAAAAAGGACTGGCTCTGTAGATGTGCATCCAGCATGAAAAAGGGCTGGCTCTATTGATGAATACCTACATGGAGGCTAGTCCTACAACCAGCATGAAAAAGGGTTGGCTCTGTAGAACTTCCTGTGATGAGAAGAATCAAGAGATAGCACCTGTGATGATGATCCAGCAGTAATGATCCAGATCAAGTGATGATCTAGATCCAGTGATGATGATCCAGCAGTGATGATCCAGATCCAGTGATGATGTCCCTAAGATGATCCAAATCCAGTGATGATCTAGATCTAGTGATGATGATCCAGATCAAGTGATGATCTAGATCCAGTGATGAATATGAATTGAATATGAAGATGACGAGATGATCCAGTTAATAGAAAGAAGAAGACCAGTACTAACAAATTGTGTCGAGAGAATACCTTCCTAGTTAAGAGGGAGTGTTGATGTATTTGTAACTTCGGAATGTATTCACCTGTATATCTTATGTATTATACCCCAATGTTTCTTTCAAGAAGTGTCTGTAATGTATTAAAGTCATGTCATGCCCCAATGTGCCTATCGGTAGATTCAATAATGTAAACAAGTCATGTCAAGTCATTTTGGGTAACCCTCCTATTGTACAAGGGTTAAAGTCCCCACAGTTGTGGGGCCCTAGGGTTATTAGACTATCCTAGAGAAGTCGGCCCTAGGTGAGTTATTGTAAGTCGGGGAAAAGTCCCCACAAGTTGTGGGGCACTAGGGTTATTAGACACTCCTAGAGATGTCAGCTCTAGTAAGTAATTTTTAAGTGAGGCCGACATGATGGAGTGGATTTTAAGTGAACGAAAGAATATAAATAGAGAGTGAGCCTCTCTATTTATCTAACACAAACTCACTCACTGGGGCGCATGAGTGACAAAGAAGTTGTTGGGACAAGAGAGAGACTATTGTTGTTGGGAGATCATCTTTATATTTTCGGGTTTTACTTTTGGTGCTGATTCTATCTCTGAGGAAGTTGTGGGGTTTTCTCCTTTATGGTTTCCCCAAGGAAAATTCTTTGTGTCTCTTGTCTCTTGTGTTTATTGTTGTGCATGTTATTCTCTTTGTTAAATATCCTAATATCATAATGCTAGCTTGAATGATAAAAATCTAACATTAAGGAGTTGGACATTTTTTGGATAGCCCTCAGTAAATCCCTCCAACGTTTGCAAGCGGATAGTACCGTGGTTGAGATTTTCTGTAACAATGAACGGCCCTAACCACAGACGATGAAACTTTGTATAGTCTCATTTGTCCTTGTGGGTATTTGTCCTTGTGGGGCTTGTCCCACTTGAGTACCAAATCCCCAATATCGAACTCGCGACTGGTGGAAGACTTATCATCGAACCATATCTTCACTAATTGTTGGTGATGATATAACTTGTTCCTATACTTCTCCCTCTCCTCTTCCAATTTAAGAAGAGTATCAATTCGGTCTTGCAGAGGGGAGGATTCAACATCTTGTGAACAGGCTTGAGCAATGTGTAGTGATGGGAGGAGAATATTTGGTGGTAAGACAGATTCTTTACCATATACCAAGCAAATAGGGAGAATTTCCAATGGCAACTTTAGGAGTAATCTTGTCTACCCATAAAGCATTAAAAATATTTGTATGTCAATCTATGTGGTTTTCAACCACTGTCTTCTTCAAGATATTGATCGAATTCTTATTAGAGGATTCTGCCAAGCCATTACCCTGTGGGTAGCAATTAGCAAAATATTTTACTTGTATCCCCTTTTCAAGGGTGTACTAAGTAAGATCAATTGAGTGAAAGTAAGAGGCATTGTAGAAAACCAAAGAGTCAGGTACTCCAAACCTGGTAAGGATATTACTTTCCAAGAAAGATATTACTGAGTTGGTATTAGAAACCTTTAAAGGGATTTTTTCCACCCAACGTGTGAAATAACCCATTGTAGTCATAATATACTTGTGCTACAATGCAGAAGGAGGAGCAATTGGGCCAACAAAATCCAGTCCCCATTGTTGAAATGGATACTGTACAATGACAGGTTGGAGAGGAAAGGTTGGGTTCTTCAATTTGCTAGCACATCATTGGAAAGGCTCACATTTTCTGACAAGATTATAAGCACCCTTAAACAATGTGGGCCAATAATAACCTACTCTTAATACCTTGTGGGTTGTAGTTTCTCCTGAGAAGTGTCCACCCACAGGATCTACATGCATGTCAACCAAATGTTTATCATCTTCCGGATTTTCAAGACACCTAAGAAAGACACCATCAAAATTCTTATGAAACAACACATTATCAATGAATTGATAGGGTGTTGCTTTAAGTCTCAAAGTCCTACTCTTTTTGAAATCGAGGATTGGAGGGGCATACCCGTGAGTGAGATAAAATCTAATATCATCATACCATTCGAATGACGGAGCAGAAATAACATCAATAGTGTCGGCCAACATATCTTCCTAGTGAATGCATTGTTGTTCCTGCTCTAGAACATTTGATTGGGATGCCAATAAACACAAGCCTTGCCCTTTTACCATCTTGGCATATTTTATCGCCAAGTCATACTCCTGAAGTGCAATCATCCAATGAGTTATTTTCTCTCCCAACTCCTTTTGGATCATCATGTTTCTTAAAGTTGCATATGGGATTATGACCTTTGTCTTTGATTTCAATAGATAGGGCCTGAAATGTATCACAAACTTGTAAAGATTTTAAGCTTGTTTGTCTACCTATGTATAATTTAATTCGGCTCCTTTGAATGTAGAGCTCATAAAAGACATCGGGATCTCTGCATCCTCTTCATTTTTCTGCGTAAGCATGGAAGCATAAGAAACATCAGTACCAAAAGTGTATAAAATGAAATCTTTCAAAAAAATCAGAAGGAATTAATGCAACAACCTCCATTATAGACTTCTTAATATTCTTGAACACATCTTTATGAATGTAAGAATAATTAAATACAGCATCTTTCTTGACCAATTCTTGAAGAGGTCTGACAATCTATGCAAAGTTGGGATTCGGGAACAAATCTCTTAACAAAATTAATCTTTCCAAGGAAATACTGCATAGACTTCTTTGAACCGGGGAGACCAATTTTTGCAATAAATTCAACCCTTTTTGGGTCGATTATTATCCCATATTTAGAAACAATAAATCCCAGAAGTTTACCTTATGGGACTGCAAAGACCGATTTCTTTGGGTTCAAGGAAATGTCGTACTTCCTGCATCTATCGAAAACTTGCCTTAAATCTAATAAGTGATCGTGTAGTTTTTTTGTAAAAATAGTAATACCATCTAAATATACAACGACAAAATTTTGCAACCAAACTATGAAATTTATGTCCATAGCCTATGAAAGGTTGCACCTACATTAATTAACCCAAAAGGCATTATCCTGTAGGCGAAGGTGCCCCAGGGTGTTCTGAAAGAAGCCTTCAATTGGTCAGAGTTTGTAACCAAAACCTTATTGTTCCTAAAAATCCATCAAGAAGAGAAAACATCTCCACACCTGAAACTGTTTGCGGGATTCATTCTATGGATGGAACATGATAGTTATCCTTCTCGGAGGCTCTATTAAGATTTCTAAAATCCACACACAATCTGATGTCTCCACTTTTCTTGCAGACAGAGACCAAATTGGAAATCCAATGTGTGTGTCTTACAAGGAACACAATTTTGGCTTTCAAAAGCTTCTCAAGTTCTTTCTTTATATATGGTTCTATACTTGTATGCATCTTTCTCACACATAATCTAATTTCTCCATTTTTCTTGTGGACAGGGACCAAATTGGAAATCCACTGTGTGTCTTACAGGGAACACATGTTGATGTCTTTGTAACTTCGGAATGTATTCACTTGTATATTTCATATATTGTACCCCGATGTTTATTCCAGGAAGTGTCTGTAATGTATTTGAGTCATGTCATGCCCTGATGTTCCTATCGGGAGATTCAATCATGTAAACAAGTCATGTCAAGTCATTGTAGGTAACCCTCCTATTGTACAAGGGTTAAAGTCTCCACAAATGTGGGCCCTAGGTTTATTAGACTATCCTAGAGAAGTCACCCCTAGGTGAGTTATTGTAAGTCGGGGCAAAGTCCCCACAAGTTGTGGGGCACTAGGGTTATTAGACTCTCCTAGAGATGTCAGCTCTAGTAAGTAATTGGTAAGTGAGGCCGACATGTTGGAGTGGACATTAAGTGAACGAAAGAATATAAATAGAGAGTGAGCCCCTCTATTTATCACACACTCACTCACTCACGGGGGCACATGAGTGAGAGAAGAAGTTGCTAGGACAAGAGAGAGAGAGAGACTACTATTTTCGGGAGATCATCTTACTATTTTTGGGGTTTTTCTTTTGGTGTTGATTCTATCTCTGAGGAATTTTTGGGGTTTTGTCCATTATGGTTTCCCTGAGGAAAATATTTGTGTTCGTTGTCTCTTGTGTTTTATTGTTGTGCATGTTATTCTCTCAAATAGGATCCTAAGATCATAATGCTAGCTTGAATGATAAAAATCATACATGATATCAGATCTAACCTGAGAAAAAGAAATTGTGTAGCTACAGAAGCTAGGGCTTCTTACTTTTTGTCAGGTGGAATAACTCCTGAATTCTTATTATTTCAACATAGAATGCCTTTATTTATACATCTAAGATGACTCTTGGGATCACACATCCGAGAGTCTCTTCATATTCCTAATATTTACAATAACGTATAATCCCGACGGATTATATTCCAACAATCCCCCCCTTAATCCGAAGGGGTGTTAGTAAGTCCGAGCATGTTTCTGAATCTTTCAAACTTTTCTCATCCAAGCGCTTTGGTGAAGATGTCTGCAACTTGATCATTTGTGGAACAATGTCAAAGATGGACTGCCTTGGCCTCTACATGATGTTGAATCAAATGATACTTTGTGTTGATGTGTTTGGTTCGATCATGGAATCTAGGATTCTTAGCCAGCTTGATTGCAGAAGTATTGTCGATCAATAATGGAGTGAAGTTCTCTTGTTTTTTTTGCAAATCTTCAAGTATCTTCCTAAGCCATACTATTTCTTTCATTGCTTTAGCTGCAGCCACATATTCTTCTTCTGTTGTTGAATCTATCGAAATTGACTGTTTGCGTGATCTCCATGAGACAGCTGCTGATCCAAGATTCATAGTGTATCCAGAAGTTGATACTCCTGTCTCCTTATCGCCATCAAAATATGAATCTGAGTACCCAACAAGTTTGAAGTCATCCACCTTAGAGTACTTGATTCCAACGTCTTGAGTCCCCTTCAAGTATCTTAGAACTCTTTTTGCAGCTGACCAGTGTCCTTCACAAGGTTTATCCATGAACCTTGAAAGTATGCCAAACATAAGAAATGTCTGGTCTAGTTGTTGTAAGGTAGATAAGTATTCCTACAAGTTGTCAATACTTGGTTGCATCCTCAAATTCTTTTCCTTCGCTTGATGTGAGCTTCATTTTCTGTTCCATTGGAGTAGAGATAGGGTTGCATTCTGTCATGCAAAATTTGTCTAGTAGTTCTCCAACATATTTTTTCTAAGATAGGAATATGTACTTAGGATGTTGAGTGACTTCAATTCCTAAGTAATAGTGGAGATGTCCCATATCTGTCATTTCAAAGATCTTTTTCAAATCTTTCTTTATGGATGCTATATAGCTCTCATTGTTCCCTGTCATCAAAAGATCATCAATGTACACCACAAGATACACAACAGATCTTCCAACTTTCTTTATAAACAGTGTTGCATCATCAAGATCAAAATGTTCAAAATTTAACTTCAAAAGATGCTCGGTTAATTTTTCATACCATGCACAAGGTGCTTGTTTTAGGCCATACAAAGATTTGACAAGCTTGCATACCTTTTGTTCTTTTCCTTTCACAACAAAGCCTTCTGGCTGAGACATGAAGACATTCTTTTTCAAGTCTCCATTCAAGAAATCAATCTTTACATCCATCTAATGAACTTTCCATCCATTCTGACCAGCTAAAGAGAGTAAGGTACGGATGGTAGCCCATTTTGCTGTAGGAGAAAACGTTTCTTCATAGTCAATTCCTTCCTTCTGTGCATAGCCTTTTGCTACAAGCCTCGCTTTGTGCTTTTCAAGTGAGCCATCTGATCTGTATTTGTTCTTGTACACCCACTTGCAGCCAATTGGTTTGGTTCCAACTGGAGGGTCAACCAGCTTCCAAGTTCCATTCTTCATGAGTGCATCATACTCATTCTGCATAGCTTCTTTCCACTCAACTCGAGTAGAAGCTTCTTCAAAGGAAGCTGGTTCAAAGTTAGCAGATAAATTAAATTCACAATCAAATGATACATCCATGTCATCACCTAAATTATCTACTTCTCCTCCATCTTCATGTCTTTTTGAACTTCTCGTTCCCGTCTTTCCAACTTCATCCGGATGGACACTTTCAAGTGTCTTTGTGGCGCATTTAGGAGTCTTTCGTGATGGTCCTGGTTGATCAGTTGGTGGTTTTTCATTTCCTTCAAGGTTGAGTCTTCCAATTCTCTCAACCACATCATCCAGTTGAATCTCTTGTTTATGTGAAGTAGCAGGAACTTCTTCATGCGGGGGAGTTGGTGCTTCATATGGAGATTCCAAAGGTTGATCCAGAATAGGAATACCCCCTTCAAGGTTTGGAATTTCATATTCATTTTTAGAATATTTCTTTGTGATAGGTAATAACTCCCGATTCGTTTCTATTCCCTTGATATATCATACATTTATACATTTCATGTGGCGGTTGAGAACCAGCCTTTTCACCTTCCTATGCAATTATTCATATTCCTACATAACTATTTATTTATTTATTTACAATATATAATCCTGGTGGATTATATTCTAACAATCCCCCTCTTAATCCGAAGGGGTGTTCGTAAGTCCGAGCATGTTTCTAAATCTTTCAAACTTTTCTCGTCCAAGCGCTTTGGTGAAGATGTCTGCAACTTGATCATCTGTGGAACAATGTCGAAGATGGACTGTCTTGGCCTCTACATGATGTCGAATCAAATGATACTTTGTGTTGATGTGTTTGGTTCGATCATGGAATCTAGGATTCTTAGCCAGCTTGATTGCAGAAGTATTGTCGACCAACAATGGAGTGGAGTTCTCTTGTTTTTCTTACAAATCTTCAAGTATCTTCCTGAGCCATACTATTTCTTTCGTTGCTTCAGCTGCAGCCACATATTCTGCTTCTATTGTTGAATCTGTCGGAACTAACTGTTTGCATGATCTCCATGAGACAGCTGCTGATCCAAGATTCATAGTGTATCCAGAAGTTGATACTCATGTCTCCTTATCGCCATCAAAATCTGAATCTGAGTACCCAATAAGTTTGAAGTCATCCACTTTAGAGTACTTAAGTCCAACATCTTGAGTCCCCTTCAAGTATCTTAGAACTCTTTTTGCAGCTGACCAGTGTCCTTCACAAGGTTTATGCATGAACCTTGAAAGTATGCCAA
>LPNX010479594.1:317396-375369 GCA_001517045.1 Pseudotsuga menziesii
CTTGTTGTCGAATCTCCACAAAGGACAGCAGGCTTCTCTGCAACTCTGGAAGATAAAGAACATTCTTCAACAAGAAATCAGGGAATCCAGGCATCTTCAGTCGAATGGTGCCCATTCCCTTTGGTTTAAGACTTGACTTATCTGCAAAGTAAACTATGCCATCTATTGTTTCATTAAGTTCTTCAAAACAGTCTTTTCTAAATGTCATGTGTGATGTTGCACCAGTATCAAGCAGCCAAGAATCTTTGTAAGATGAAAGTGAAGTCATTTCATTAATTCCAAGATTACAATGTGCAACAATACAATGAGCAGAATCAGAAGATTTACTAGCATCTTGGTTTTTATTATCATCTTTCTTCTAGTTATGCTTGTCTTTGATGGAGTCCCATGAAGCCCAACACTGATCTGATGTGTGCCCAGTCTTTCCACAACGCTTGCACTACAAATCTGATCTTTTGTTGGAGTTGTTTCTGCCCCCTCTGCCTCTGAAGTTTCTTCTTCCTCTGCCTCTCTTAGATGCTATAGATTGCATATTTTGCAACTGCTGGTGTAATTTACAATAATGAACTTAATATGACAAAGAGAAAAACAATAACCTTGCAGTTCTATAGTCTCTGCCAAGGTGATTTACAATAAGTTCATTTACAGAGAAAATATGCTGTCAATAAGTTCATAAGCAAATAATTCACCACTAGTGATGGTGAGGGAGAGGCACAACTCTCAAAGAAACACAGGATTAGAATGCTTTCAACGCATCTCCATGTAATTTACTTTAGAGTGTTGTTTACATGGACAATTAAAATCTTCTTATGAAAAATTACAATAATACCTCAATACATTATCTTGGAACAGACTTGTAGCAACACCCAGAGAAATCAGTTCTCTGGTCAACTCACCCAAAAGACTCCATGCAGGCAGCTTCAAGAACTTGCAGCAGCAGAAAAATTGCTCAGTGGCAATATTCCCAATTGCATGAGCAGTCTCAATGCAATCAACACCAACAAAACAACATATAGCTTCCACAAGGGTCTTCAATGTATGTCAGCATACATTATTCTTCAATATATCAGTCAGCATATATATATCAGTCACAATATATTAGTCAGCATGATATATATCAGTCACAGCATACACTATTATTCAGCATAAATGCAGCATACAAGATAAAATATAGGTTTTATACCACTTATACTTCAACGCAGTCTTCAGCAGTCTTCAACGCAGCACACATGCAGAATTGCAATGATACACAGTCTTCAACGCAATGTATATCAGTCACTTCACACAGGCAGTAGTCTAGGGTAAATTTAGGGTTAGGTATTCCCAACCATCACCAAATTTTTACCTCCAATGCAGCCTTCACACAGGCAGCAGTCTCCACGCAGGCATTCTCTCGCTGTGAACATAGTCTCTTCACATTGGGTTCACCATTCAGTCTTCAACGCTTCACCATTCAGTCTTCAACGCACAGCTCCCCGAGACACGATCTCTATGCAACAATCATTATCTTTATGCCGCAATCACAATAGTTATGAAAACATAGATGGAGAGTCTAGGGTTTACACTCCATGCTTCCGGTCTAGCTCCACGTTGTAATTAATGGAGGAGAGGTCGTCAGCTCCAATGCTTCAACAATTTTCCACGATGGTAATGCTATCAATTGCTTCCAATCGTAGGTCTTGTTCATGTGTATGTATCATCTCTTTTTTCACTATCCAATCGTAGGTCTTGTAATTCAAGTCGCGTTATCTTCTTCCAACAAAATAGCTTCGACTTCCTTCTTATCTACAAAGCTCCTATTCAGCCACGACCAACACTACGCCATTTTGCACACTGATTTAGACTTTGCTCATGGCTCTAAGTTCTTGGCACACCAATCGAAGATTCGGATGGCACGCAGATTGCTGGTGTGGAGTGGTGTAGACTAACGCAATTCATGAATTGGGTATCTTTACATGACGCAGAGATTATATGCAGAAAAGGTTGCAACGAATTGTGGTATGAAGGCTCACCAGAGTTAGAGAAACGTATGTTAAAATTTTGGGCTTGTAGATGTGTTTCATGCCCTCACAGCTCTGAGGACTGAGGAGGACACAGTATGCCAAGAAACGTCTTTGGAATGTGAGACTAGGAAAACTTTACCAAACCGAGAGCAAGCAGAAAGGAAGACTGCTAGGGCAGAATACCAAGAATTAGGGTTAAGCTAATTCAAACGTTTTAGCAGAGAACACACGCAGATGGAGGAGTAACGCATACAATGCATGCGACTGGCAGACTGACGGAGCAGGCAGTCTGGCAATGGACTGGCAAGCAGAATGCCAGGACTGAAATGCAACAGGCAGGAGTTATGGAAAATAGCCAAGCTCTGATACCACTAATAGGTAATAACTCCTGATTTGTTTCTATTCCATTGATATATCATACATTTATACATTTCATGTGGCGGTTGAGAACCAGCCTTTTCACCTTCCTATGCAACTATTCATATTCCTACATAACTATTTATTTATTTATTTACAATATATAATCCCGGCGGATTATATTCTAACACTTTGGATGAGGATATTTTTCCAAACGATCAAGCTGTCTCTCAATGGACTGGTCATTTTTATTAGTCTCAAGAAAAATGACATCTATGGAAATAACAAACTTCTTGTTTACCTCATCATACAGATGGTATGCCTTGGAGTTTTCTTTGTACCCCAGGAAAATGCATTTTCTGCTTCGAGCACCAAGCTTGTTTCTTTGCTCCTTTGGAATCAAGGCATAATAGGTGGAACCAAAAACTCTGAGATGCCTGACTGAAGGGAGATGGCCAAACCACATTTCATGTGGAGTCTTGTTATCAAGAGCATTTGAGGGACTTTTGTTTCTCAAATAGGCTGCACATTTCACTGCATCACCCCAAAACATTAGTTTTACATTCTTAAAAAACATCATTGAGCGTACCATATTCATTATGGTTCTGTTCATTCTTTCTCCTACACCATTTTGTTGAGGATTGTAGGGAACTGTAGTCTGATGTGCAATTCCATGTTGGCGAAGATAATCTTCAAAAACATTTGAAGTGTATTCTTTCCCATTGTCAGTACGAAGTGTACCAATTTTATTGTGCTTGTTTTTCTATCAATGCATGAAAGTCCTTGAATGTTTGAAATGCTTCTGATTTTGTCTTTAATGAGTAAATCCAACACATTCTTGAGTAGTCATCAACAAAGGTTATAAAATACTTTTTCCCATTCACAGAAGGAGACGGCATTGGGCCACATAAATCAGAATGCACTAATTCTAATTTCCTACTTGCTCTAAAATTAGATTCATGGAATGGCAGCTTACTATGTTTCCCTAATATACATGCATCACATTTGCTCTTCTCTTTGGGAATGGTGGGCAAACCAAATACACCATTATTTCTCAACAAACGAAGACTGTTATAATTCAGATGACCAAATCTTGCATGCCACAATAAACTTGATGACAAATTACCTTCTCCATGCTGAGAGAGGTAGGCATAGTTCTGAACCCTTGCAGATGAACCCTTTAGCTTCAGCAGCTTCCCATCTTCATATCCAGTCATGATGACTTGGTTGTCAGAGGACTTTCTTATTTCTATGATTCCATAAAACATGTGGATGGAATGGCCTTACTGTCGAATCTGCACCAAGGACAGCAGGCTTCTCTGCAACTCTGGAAGATAAAGAATATTCTTCAACAAGAAATCAGGGAATCCAGGCATCTTCAGCGGAATGGTGCCCATTCCCTTTGGTTTAAGAATTGACTTATCTGCAAAGTAAACTATGCCATTTATTGTTTCATTAAGTTCTTCAAAACAGTCTTTTCTAATAGTCATGTGTGATGGTGCACCAGTATCAAGTAGCCAACAATCTGTGTAAGATGAAAGTGAAGTCATTTCATTAATACCAAGATTACAATGTGCAACAATACAATGAGTAGAATCTGAAGATTTACTAGCATCTTAGTTCTTATTGTCATATTTCTTCTGGTTATGTCTGTCTTTGATGGAGTCCCACGAAGCCCAACATTGATCTGTTGTGTGTCCAATCTTTCCACAACGCTTGCACTTCAAATCTGATCTTTTGTTGGAGTTGTTTCTGCCTCCTCTACCTCTGAAGTTTCTTCTTCCTCTTCCTCTCTCGCTGCTTTCTCATTTGGGATGATCTTTGGATTGATCTTTGGTGTGGTTCTTTGCTTTTTGAGCAAAGCAAAGTGATTCTCCAGAATGCTCGGTTGTCTTCTTACCAAAAGCTTTCTCTCTGTCAACTATCTTCTCTACCAGGGTGTCAAATGTCAGTGATTTGAACTTGTCACTTGATTGCAACGACTCAAGATAGTTGGAGTGAGAAGGATACAAAGATTTTACAAAGGCTGTAAGGGGAAGATCTGGTTTCATACCAATGGCTTGAATCTTGTGCATGATAGCTTTGATTTTAGAGGCAACTAACATGAGATCATTGTCTTTTACTTCTATACTAAATAGTTTTAGCATTAGTTGAATAACTTCCATTTCAGAGTGTAAATCATACAGATCTTTTAACGTTTTTAGTGCTTCAAAACATGACTTTCCAGGCAATATGTGTTGGCTCACCTCTTCACTGACTGTGGTAGTGATTACCGCTAAAGCTTTCTTGCCTTTTGTTTTCCAAATGGCCTTCTCTTTCTCAGATTCTGGAGGTCTTGGGTTTCTGGTTATGGGCCCTCCAGCTTCTGTCTCTATTGTGGTGCCTTCGCAAATACCGTCCCAAAGGTCATTGTAGATGAAGGCAGATTTGATCTTCCTCCACCATTCTGGATAAGTGTCTTTGCCAGTGAGAGTGGCACCAACTACAGATGCTATAGATTGCATCTTCTGTGATGAATCTTGCATCTAAAACAATAGGAAAAAAAGAAGAAAGAGTAAAGGTGCAGGTCTAAGTCTCTGCCACCTTCCTCAAGCTTTACAACAATGTCAATGTCTCTGCTATTGTCATATAAACTTTGGAATACAAACTTAATCCTCTCAAGCCTACAATACCAACTTTAAATATGCTTTCAATGGTTTCAAACTAGTAGAAAACAATCTCTCACCAACGCAAAGGAGCACGTCGCAGGTCAAAGAAAAGCAGGCTTTCTTCAAGAGATTAGAACGCAGCCTTCTTGTCAACGCAGTCTTCACGGTAGGCAAAATGGGACCAAACCAAAGTCACCAACGCAGGAAGAGAACGGAAGCTTCTTCAAAGGAACCAGGCATTCAACGCAGAGAGAAAACCCAATGCATATGAGCAGCACATCATTAAGAAAGCCTCTCAGTACATCATTGAGCAGCACCAAAACATAAAGTTCCACCAACACATACGAGCAGCACGCAGGAGATCACCGAGCAGCACAACGTAGAGGGTTGGAGGCTCCAGGAATACGAGCAGTTTTATCAATGTTAAACTTGAAGCTTCATTCTAAAGATTCGATACACGTAAAAGGATTCCTCTGATAGCAGTAGCTTTGGTTTGTAACAAGTTATCAGAATGGCCTCATTTGCTAATGCAGAAAACGAAGTGAAAATGTTTAGTGCGGAGGGTAGATCTCTTTTGGACGATCTCAAGAAATTTGATGGGCAGTCCTTTTTTTTTTATTTCGGTGATGGTATTATCACATCACGCAGTAGAGAAAGCATTTTACTCAGATAAATACTATCGCATCACTCATGAACGTTATAGTAGCTAGCGCATGCACCAATGCATGCAATCTGCAAACTGAGGAAAGCCCAGGGTGTAGATAGCAACAGAATGCAGACTGTACATGCAGGAGTTATGAATTTCTCTGATACCACTATCAGGTAGAATAACTCCCGAATTCTTATTATTTCTCCATAGAATACCTTTATTTATACATCTACGATGACTCTTGGGATCACAAATCCGAGAGTCTCTTCATATTCCTAATATTTACAATAACGTATAATCCCGACGGATTATATTCCAACACTTTTTTGGTATCTCTCCATAATCCATCAGCAAAAGTATGCTAGGCTGACTCTCCATTGAAGGGCACATCTTTCTGTTGAAGCGGAATTCGATTATGGACATTTTCATTTTTTGGTGCGGGAAATTAGCACTTCTTACAAAACATGAATTTTTGAGTGATCCCAACATAGGATTTCTCTCCTCATCAAAATCGAAGTTTAGAGACCTGGCTTGAGATTATTGGTTGGGTGAAACTCTGGGAAAGTCAAACCCTAGTTTGACCCCGGGCCAGAAAAACCCTAAATACTAAAAATGAAACGTTTTGGTGCATTCACTATATATTAGGATGAAGGCTCGGAAGCTGAAAATTTCACAATATGAAGCTAAAATCCTGATTTACACTGTGTACAAATTTCAGCCTTAGATCCTCTATATTATAGGAGATATGATCCCTCCAAGTTAGGGTTTCAACCTCTTCTAGGATTCATCCCTAAACAGGACACCT
Source organism: Pseudotsuga menziesii (assembly GCA_001517045.1). Classification (NCBI taxonomy): domain Eukaryota; kingdom Viridiplantae; phylum Streptophyta; class Pinopsida; order Pinales; family Pinaceae; genus Pseudotsuga; species Pseudotsuga menziesii. The sequence continues at coordinate 323,859 of LPNX010479594.1, forward strand.
GGGGATAATTGCTATATCTCGGGATACGAAGGTCCAAATGAAATTTTTGAAGATGTTCCAGAAATGTCCTAGAATTTAATTTCTATGGTCCAAGTTTCAGACTCAAAATATGAAATAGTGACATGTGGTAGTCCGTACAACTTCGCTATGTTGAACAGTTCTAAAACAGATCACCTTGGAAAAACACTCATAAGTCCCAATTGGTGAAACCAATTCTGATGAAACATATGGTGTTGGAACAGGGACAGGTGAGGATACCTCAATGCTCATTTTCAGACACAAAGGAGTATTAATTTTGGAGATACCACAGAAATAGTATCAAGCATTTCTGCAAAATAAATTGGTAAACTAGGGCTTCCTGTTCCAGGAGCTTCCCTCCACTATTTTCATAAAATGAGTATATTGGACAGATCACCTTGAATAGTTATATCTTTCTATCCAATCATATCTTAAAGATTCCAAGTTTTGAAAATTAGGTTTTCTCTAACAAACCCTAGATCAGGCAGATCCGGAACCAGGATGGACACCTCAAATCGGTAAGATCTAATCTTTTGTTATTTTCATTTGAGGTTCTCATTTCAAAGTGATATATCACATCAGCTTGATGATAAGCTTGTTGAAGTTGACAAATTCCAAGCATGGAATAATATGATCTCTATGAAGAAAATGAATCGAACGCCTACATGAGAAGAGAGATTTCAATTCCAGAGGGAGATAAGGCTAAAAGCCTTACACCAAAAGAACCTGGTCAAGGCCAAAAGGTCATTGTTGATTTAATCACGGATCACCTTATACCACAAGTGTCTTCCCTAAAGACATCGAAAGAGATGGTTGATTCCTTAACCAAGCTATTTGAAGGGAAGAACATAAATCGGAGATGACTTTGAGAAAACAGTTGAAGAATGTGAAGATCCAGAATGCAGAGACCATATAGTCATACTTTACAAGGGTCTCTCAAATCAAAGAACAACTTGAAGTGGTAAAAGAAGAAGTGAAGAATGCAGAAGTGGTGATAGCCACCTTGAAAGACCTCCTAGGATCATGGGATTTATTCATGCGAGGAAAGTGTGCCAGAAGGAAGTGATTACCTTCAGCAAACTCTAGGAAGACCACACACAAGAAGAAGCTCGACTAGTAATAAGAGAAAAGAAGATGGGAGCAACTGAAGATCAAGCTCTCACCATCCAAAGAAGATCCCTCAAGCAATAAGGAATATGAAGAACTCAACTCTTGAAGAACCTCTTATCCATCTTAGCATTTGGATAAGAAACGATGCTATTATGAATGAAGAAGACGATGAAGTTGAAGGCTCAAGAAGGAGTCTACCCATGAAACAAATAAAGATAAGTATTCAATTGTCATTTCATGATATTGTTTTATATTCAATTAATGTATTATGCATGATAGAATGTTTGCATTAATGACAGTATACTACTAATATGCATGTGATGGGTAAGTAGCTCATGGTGCTATACAACTCTCCATTGCTACTTATCTAGAATGAAACCTCTTTGCTGACATATTGGATTAGCGCACAATTTCATTGTTGTCCTGGTAGAGATGGAAGGCATCTAGAAAGTTTTCGTGAGATATGGATGAATGTTGTATTGGCTAAAATAGTTGCATAATCATATATCTTGATGCAAAATAATTTTTCATTATGAATATGCCTTATGAAATGTTTCTAACCATACAACTTTAATGCATTTGAATTGTAGGAAAGATCGCATAAAATCACCTACAAGCAAAGAAGGATGAGACTTGTTCCGAAGAACAAGTGACGACAGTTCAAGAGGAAGAATAATATGATGAATGCAGTGACATCATTGATGCAGAACCTTCCAACTATGAAGAAGTAACCAAGAAGAAAGGGAAGACCAGTTCAAGAAGAAAGATGTCTAGGATGCAGTATCGATAGATGAAGGGAAGTTCGTAGTTCCATCATGTAGTAGATGGAAACATCGTGGGATATAAGGCAATATTCGTAGCACAAGGCTACTCACGAAAAGAAGGCATAGACTACGAAGAGACATTTGCAGCCAATGGGAGTTAAGACACATGACAGGAAGAATCATGTGTGCAAATGAAAGAAGGCCTTGTACGAGCTCAGAAGACACCCATGGGATAACACATACATGAGGAGCTTGATGAATATCTTAGCCTTTGCTACATGTTGAATATGAACGCCTATAGAGGATGACAAGCTCACTAATGGGTACGAGAAGAACTTTTGAAATAGTTCAAGATAGAGGATCTTGGGATCCAGTGATCCTAGATGGATACATAGAATATTAGTAGCAGAGGAAGCTACTTGTCACTCCGGTACATAATGTTTCAGTGCATAGAGTACGAAATACAGAGGGAGTATGATGCTCTGCTTCAGAGGGAGTGACTGTAGAAGATCTCGAGGTTCGATATGGTACAATAGGATGGATAGCTTACTGATGACTCTAGGCTTTATTGAGAGTAAAGTGGATTCCAACCTTTGCTTCAAGGTTGAAGACGGAAGACCAATGATGCTCCTGTTATATGTCGATGACTTGTTCCTGACAAAAAAGAGGAACTCATTAAAGTGGTAAGAATGAGACTTGCTACCGAGTTCGAGATGAAGGACTTGGGGATGATGCACTACATTCTAGGCATGGAGGTGTGGACAAGGGAAGTATGCAGTAGAGATCCTGAAGAGGTCCAGGATGATGGACTGCATGACCACACCTATGGCATCGAACCTAAGGCTATTGAGTGATGCTTCATCAGAAGTGATTGATGCTACAATGTATTGTCAGATGATTGGGTCCTTGATGTACCTGATGAACACGAGACCAAATATTTGCTTTGTTGTGAGCACCTTAAGCCAGTTCCTGACAGATCTGAGACATGTTCACTTGATTGCTGCAAAGCATATTCTGAGGTACCTAAGGGGTACAGTTGATTATGGGCTCAAGTATGAGGCGAATCAGAATATTAACCTAGAGGGTTATGTTGATTCATATTGGGTAGGCAGTTACATCGATAGGAAGAGCACTTCAAGGTGTTGCTTTAGTATGGGATCAGGTGTGATCTCTTGGTTTAGCAGGAAGCAGTCATGTGTAGCACTAAGTACAGCTGAAGGAGAGTATGTTGCAGCTTGTTTAGCTAGTTGTGAGGCAGTATGGTTGAGAAAGCTACTGTCTGATTTATTTGATCTCCAGTTGGATGCTACTTGTATATATTGTGACAACCAGAGTTGTGTGAAGTTGTCAAAGAACCCGATGTTCCATGACAAGTCAAAGCATATCGAGATCAAATATCACTATATTAGGGATATGGTGCAAAGAGGAGTAGTGAAGCTCCAGAATGTTGCGACAGACGAACAGATAGATGATGTGTTGACGAAGCCATTAACCAGAGTGAAGTTTGAGTACTTCGGGGAGAAGCTTGGTGTTCTCCAGATCAAGGTTCCTTCCAAGGGGAAGTGATGAGTCTGTGAGCCATTCTAACATGGTGAGAGGATTGGTTCCTTCCATGGTCAGATGTAAGGGCTGAGCCATTCTGTCATGGTGAGAGGATTGGTTCCTTCCATGTCAGATGTGAGTATTGAGCCATTCTGATGTGACTGTAGGATTGGTTCCTACATGATCATATATAAGTGTTGAATTCCATTCTCTAAATGGAGGCACCTGGTCAGTTACCAGGAATACTCAGTCTGGGGTTGAGGGCCATTCTGAAGTGACTGATGGATGTGTTCCCACATGATCAGGTCCATTCTGATGTGATTTAGGGATGTGTTCCCACTTGATCATATATTAGGGCTGATGCCATTTTCTGGGAGAATGGAGGAACCTGGTCAGTTACCAGGAATCCTCAACCTGGTGTTGAGAGCTCTTCTAGCATGGTTGCAGGATGTATTCACCCATGGCTAGATGTAAGTGCGGAGCCCTTCTAGCATGGTTGCAAGATGTGTTCCCGCATGGCTAGATGTAAATGCAGATCCCTTTTAGCATGGTTGCAGGATGTGTTCCTGCATGGCTAGATGTAAGTGCAGATCCCTTCTAGCATGGTTGCAGGATGTGTTCCCGCATGGCTAGATGTAAGTGCAGAGCCCCTCTAGCATGGTTGCAGGATTTTTTCCCACATGGATAGATGTAAGTGTTGAGCGTTTCTGATAGGGTTGTGGGATGTGTTCCCGCATGACCGGATGTGAGTGTTGAGCCTTTCTGACAGGGTTGTGGGATGTGTTCCCGCATGGTCATATGTGAGTGCTGGGCCTTTCTGACAAGGTTGTGGAATGTGTTCCTACATGGTCAGATGTGAGTGTTGGGCGTGCCTTTCTGACATGGTGTTGGATGTGTTCCTCTCATGGTTAGATGTAAGTGTTGGGTGGGCCATTCTGACTTAGGGTCATATATAAGTGCTGAATAAGACCTACATTGAGGTTAGGCCTACAACTAGCATGAAAAAGGGTTGGCTTTGTAGAACTTCCTGTGACGAGAAGAATCATGAGATAGCACCAGTGATGATGACCCAATGATGATCCAGGTCGAGTGATGATCCAGATCTAGTGATGATGATCTAGCAGTGATAATCTAGATCGAGTGATGATCCAAATCCAGTGATGATGTCCCTGTGATGATCCAGATTGAGTGATGATCCCGATCTAGTGATGATCTAGATTGAGTGATGATCTAGATCTAGTGATGATGATCCAGATCCAGTGATGAAGATAACTTAAAGATGAAGATGACTTGAAGATGAATATGACTTCAAGATGAAGGTGACGAGATGATCCATTTGATACAGAGAAAAAGACCAGTACTGAAAAATTGTGTTGAGAGAATACCTTCCTAGTTAAGAGGGAGTATTGATGTATTTGTAACTTCAGAATCTATTCACCTGTATATTTCATATATTGCACCCCGATGTTTATTCTGGGAAGTGTCTGTAATGTATTTGAGTCATGTCATGCCCCGATGTTCCTATCGAGAGATTCAATAATGTAAACAATTCATGTCAAGTCATTGTGGATAACCCTCTTATTGTACAAGGGTTAAAGTCCCCACAGTTGTGGGGCCCTAGGGTTATTAGACTATCCTAGAGAAGTCGGCCCTAGGTGAGTTATTGTAAGTCGGGGAAAAGTCCCCACAAGTTGTGTGGCACTAGGGTTATTAAACTCTCCTAGAGATGTCGGCTCTAGTAAGTAATTGATAAGTGAGGCCAACATGTTGGAGTGGACATTAAGTGAATGAAAGAATATAAATAGAGAGTAAGCCTCTCTATTTATCACACACACACTCACTCACTGGGGCACATGAGTGAGAGAAGAAGTTGATGGTACAAGAGAGAGAGAGACTACTCCTGTCGGGAGATCATCTTATTGTTTTTGGGGTTTTGCTTTTAGTGCTAATTCTATCTCTGAGGAAGTTGCGGGGTTTTCTCCTTTATGGCTTCCCTGAGGAAAATATATGTGTTCATTGTCTCTTGTGTTTTATTGCTATGCATGTTATTCTCTCAAATAATATCCTAAGATCATAATGCTAGCTTGAATGATAAAAATCTAACAACACAATTTTGGCTTTCAAAAGCTTCTCAAGTTATTTCTCTATAGATGGTTCTAGACTTGAATGCATATTTCTCATATTTTGTTGATAAGGTCTCGCATTAGGATTCAGGGATATATTGTGTTGCATAATGGACGAATCGAAGGTTTTAAGGTCGTCATAGGTCCATGCAAAAACATCTTTGTATTATTTACACTATTTGACTAAATCCCTCTCCTCTTCAGGAGAGAAAGCAAGGCCTACATTGTTGAACTGAGGGTTTTGCTCAATACCCAAATTAACAGTCTTATGATTTAGAGTGGAACTCTGTGTTTTGCAATTTGGATTGGCTTTGAATTTATCTTGCAAATCATAGATTCTCTCTAAATTAAGGACTAACTTATGAATCAAATTAGAAGGAAAGGTATTATCAGATAAAGAATTTTCATGTTTGACTTCATCTATAGAAAAATATTTGAAAGTATCTTGGGTTGTGAGGAAGTCTAATATCTAGACATCATCATCAAATATCCTCCAACTAGTAACGTTATCGGGTATGGAAGGACTATGAATAAGTTCTATGGAAAATGTATTAGGAGCAAGGCCTTCAGGTGGGATAAGCCTTGATGCAATATTAACTAACAGATCGACATCAAAATTTTGCGATCTTAGGACAGACTTAATATTAAAATCTTGAAATGAGCTAATCATATCCCTTACTAATTTTGATAATTCAAAATATGGGAGGATAAGAAATGGATCTGATTTCTTACATGTTTAACTATAATTTCTGAGTCTCCATAACACTGAATGATGTCAGCTCCTGAGTCAATTGCTTTCTTAAGCCCTTGTACCAAGGCTTCATATTCTGCAATGTTATCGGTGCACTCAAACTCTAGTCTACAGGAAATCATCCATTTGAAACCTTTAGGATCGATAAGCACACAACCTGCACTGACACCATCTTTGGACTTAGATCCATCAAAAATGAGTGTCCATGATGATAAATCTAATCTAAAATTGGTATTAACATGATATACGTTATGTACAATTTCACCAGCAAAGGGAATAACTTTACAATTATTGATTTTCGATAGTTTTTCAATATTCTGATTTGGAGAAGTGTCAGCAGGTAGGTCACCAAAGTAAGAATCAAGGGTGTAATGTTCAATGACTGTGTTTACAAATACCACAGGTTCATCTGGATCATTGAAATCTGTGACTATCTGCTTCATAAGAGGCTCTCTATTGATCTTGATCTAATTAGGCCTCCCATTACATGGCAGCCAAAAATGGAAGCAGTATATAGCAAAGTATCCTTTGAGTTTCTCAAACCAAACTCTGCTTAACCACATTCCATATGTGTCAGGTACATCATCCATAAATATATTCGTCATTTGGTGTATCCTAGGATCAACAGACAATGTTAAAAGAACATTTTTAACTCCCCTACAACTTTTACTCTAGATCTATCTAACTGCACTATCTGTGTAGGACAAGACTCCCATGTAGCATTTAACTTTTTACATATAGAAATAGGTGTGACATTAGAAGATGCCCCTGAATCAATCATACATTTTGGATGTTTCGATTGAAAATCTCAAAAGTCAGCAAGAAGGGTAGGACTCTTTTTGTACCCGACTTTTGAGACTCAATCTTTGAGCAAATTTCTAGGTTATGGTTTTGAGCTTCTCTAGATCTATTCAATACCATGTTCTTTGGTAAACTTTCCCTAATTGATGGGATCTTGAGAATTTCAAATAAGTAAATATTATCTTTGTCCCTCTTTAGATCATCTACTAAGTTGTATTCGACTTCAGGGACCTTTTATTTTACCAAGAATGCTTTACTTGTTCCATGAGAATATTTCAATGGTGGAGTGTCTTGTGCACGTCTTGTGTTGTCAAACATTTGCTCCTCATGTTGTAGAAATGTTGTAGATCAAACATCGCTTCTGTATCTTCCTCTTTTTCTTCTTCTTCCATAGGCAACTCTGAAAAACAATTAATAATATTCACATATAGGTCATGTTCATTAGTGGGAGGCATAGTTTCTGCAACTTCCTGCTTATGATCATTTTGTATAGTTTGAGGAGTGGAAGTCAAGGATTCAAAAATAGAACAAATATCATCGGAGGTGAATGTTTCCACGGGGTTTAGGGGAAGTTGGTTTAAAGGAGGCTGGTAAGGTCTTCTAGGTGGTGGCCTTTCCTAATCTCTATTGTTGGGCCTAGTTATCACCACTAGCTCTTTTGAGATCAACCATATCGTTGGAAATCCTTTGCAAAAACTTCTTCATGTTATCCATTTCGTAAGGGTATTTATCTAAAGTTGTGGGTTTAGGAACATGCTCCTTCCTTCTCCTAGATGTAGAAAGTCGTTCTGGTTCTTGGTCAGGGTTGTCTTTGAGATCGTACATATCCTTTTCTACTATGACAACCTCTATGAAGGATTCCTGCAGAGTGATATTATGAGCACATTTGACCCACATGGCAATAGTCATAGGTAAACCCTTGATATAGTAGGCTATTAACAGGGAGGACTGTAGCAGGAATCCTATTTTTTAGACAGGAAAACCTCTGGTTGTAATCTTTCACTCCTTCTTTTGACTTTATTCTTAGAGAAGACAATTCTATGATAAGGTCTTCTGGGATACTATCATCTCCAAAATTTTGGAGGAATAATGCCTCAAAGTTTTTCCAAGAATTGATAGAAACAACTTCTAAAGAAAAATACCATGTTGATGCTTGTCCCTCAAAAGAGTAAGGAAATAATCTACAAACCACATCCTCATGGACTACGTTCCTTAGTCTACTAGCCTGCATATAACTCTTGATATGGTCTTCTACGGGGATCCTATCGTCTGTATTAAACCTAGGAATCCATTTCTCATGGTTCTTTGGAAACTTAAGTAGTTGTCCAAGGATGAGGACTACATCCAAATAAAGGCTTCCTGCAGAGTGATATTATGAGCACGTTTGACCCACATGAAAATAGTCGTAGTTAAACCCTTGATATAGTAGGCTATTAGCAGTTCTTCAACAAGGAGGACTATAGCAGGAATCCTATTTTTTAGACAGGAAAACCTCTGGTTGTAATCTTTCACTCCTTCTTTTGACTTTATTCTAAGAGAAGAAAATACTATGATAAGGTCTTCTGGGGTACTATCATCTCCAAACTTTTGGAGGAATAATGCCTCAAATGTTTTTTCAAGAATTGTTGGAAGCAGCTTCTAAAGCAAAATACCACATTGATGCTTGTCCCTCAAAAGAGTAAGGAAATAATCTACAAACCACATCCTCATGGACTATGTTCCTTAGTCTAATATCCTACATATAACTCTTGATATGGTCTTCTTCGAGGTTCCTATCGTCTGGATTAAACCTAGGAATCCATTTCTCGGGGTTCTTTGGAAACTTATGTAGTTGCCCAAGGATGAGGACTACATCCGAATCAAGCCAAGGTCTGTTAAGATCATCGACCATTGGTCTTTATGGTTGACCTTCTAAGGATTCTGAGGAAGTATCAATATCTGAAGACTCTTCTGACGAAGATGGAGATGAAGGGGGTGGTGTGGGTGGTGGTATCCCACCAAACTGTTCGTCAATATGTGGGTTTTCTGGGGACTATTCTTTTTTATTAGATAGTTGGTATGTTTGAATTCCAGGAGCTACTGGTTGTTTAGTAGTATTTCGAATAATTGTACTCATAGAAGAATTATAAGGAGGATGAGTTAAGGAAAAATCATCTGCAAGACTTCGATTAAATTTGGCTCTCTGTTCAAACTTTGCAGTTATGTCCTGGGTACTTTTTCTCAATTTTTCAAGTGTTAAGGTTTCCCTTGTTGGTGAGACAAAGAGAATTTGTGGTTGATTAGTAGTTGGTTCCGAAGAAGAAGTGAGAGGAACGATTATCGTTTCTTCTACATACCTTGTTATAGACGTAGAAGCTTGAACATGGATTCTAGTAATGATGGGTGATATAGGGGTAGGAGGTTTATTAGTGTTTTTTCTAGACATATTTCACAATGGCCCTCCTTCTAGCGCCATTTGTTGACAGCAATCAACAAAAGGAAAATTTCCAACCAGAACAGCTTCGAATCAATCCCACACAGAGACGATGCTATCCCCGAGTTGTTTGGGATGACTAATTCCTATGGATAAATAAGGCCTCCAATGGAAAAAGGGTTTGTCAGATCAATGAGATTTGCTTCTGAGGAAATATCCAAAGTAACAAATTCCTAAACTATCTTCTTAAGAAAACTTAAACAGGGTGAAACATGGACTTAATTTTTGACAATTGTAAAAAAGAATAGGAAAGAGGAATTAATTACTCAATATACAGACATGCAAATTAAGATTAATTACTTTCACCAACTTTAAACAAATCTCATACAAAACATTACAAAGGTTTCTCTAAAGGTAACAGATGCACAATATATCCAAGAGGCAATACTAATTGACAAATTAGCATAAGAGATCAAAAACCAATCATCATATGTGAAATATTTCATGCAGGTCAAACAAAGACATTCGATTAACATACATTCACCATGTCAATTATGTAAAGAGAAATCAATATGTAGATAGAAATTCAAATAGGTACAACCGATAATTAGTATTCCATAAAGATGGAAGAATGACTAGAATTCATTAAAAACATTTAATGAACAACCATGAAACATAGCATAAATGACTGCAATTTTATTGACTTGTAAAAAATTACAAAGTAGCAAAAATCACAAACTTTCCTGTCATGCGACTTAGCAGTATATTCTTCAATATACTCCCAAGATTAATATCCAAAAAGTTCCTCCCTCTACTTGGGAAAACCCTCCCTTTAAATAATATTACAAATTTTACAAAAATGGAAAATTCCCAAGATGTGGGATTTCAAAATAAAACAATTTAAGGTATTCCAAGGCCGGAACACCACTTGGCATCTAAGTCCATCAAATAGTCGACATCCTGATACTTCGCATGTTCTAGGTGAACTTCCGAGTTATCATGTAACTAATTGATGTAACTGTTTCAAGTTTTGACCTAGAAGGTAATTATGGAACTACTTTACTTTTGTAATGATAAAAGGAAGACAAACATACAGTTCTAGTGTGGGATTTTTCACTCAAGGAGAGGGTTTTGGATCTTTGATTTCTCAAGCTAGCACTTATAACTCTTATGTAAGTGGATGATTGTTATTGATTATATATAAACTATATGCCCTTTTACCTGTCATTCTTTTTCATTTCTAATCTGGTTGATTGCTCAATCTACAATTTCATTTCATGTTTAAAGGTTTATTCATGTAAATGCTTATAGCCTGTGGATGAAGTTGGTGTTTCATGTGTAATGTTTGTGGTTTATTGGAATGTGTTTGATCCCCAGTTTATCCAACTTGCATGATTCAGCTCTATATTAGCTTGTTGTTGTTTAATTCCTCCTTGGTTGATGAAGTTTTCAACCAAAACTAAAAACCAAAACCCTTAAAACCAATTTTATTTTATTTTTATTTGAGATTGTGTTGGCTTGTTCTTCTAGTAGTCTGAGAACAATTTCTGGCACTAACATCTTTGGTGTCATTTCCGGGGATGAAGCTAAAGTATATATTCCCTAGGATAACATTATTTATCTGATTTTGAGAGGTGGACAAAGTCAGAAAATCTTTTAGACTACAATTTTTCACCGGTGACTCCATGATTAAAGATTCCACTACAAGGATAATTTTGTTGACAGAAAAATGAATAATCCAAATGGAAAGACTAGGTATCAACATGTCACTTTCCTCCATGAGGTTTTGTTCTTATTCATCAGTTCTTTCATGTCTTTCCCATTGCATGTCAAAAGAATTATTTTTTGTTTTGTCTATTCCGATGATCATAAACCTTCAAGTACATATCCCTCTTTGGAAGAAAAAAAACTGCATTCTTCTTGTTTTATTGATGTTGATCATATTCCTTCATTTGAAATACATGTGCAACATGATATACATATACCCATATCTCTCGAACCTGATTATTCTGGTCATCTTGTAGAGAATAAAGCTAATCTATTACCTTCTACCATCACTACTGAAACTTGCGAACATCTTGTTGAACCTCATTTTCAACTCACAGATTTTCAGTCTAGACTCAGACAGAAGATGTTTAAACCTCTTGGGCTGTCATGTCTCTTACATCCTTACCCTTCCTACTTTGTTGAATATCTTCCCTATTTTACTGGAAAAGACCATATTACAGCAGAGAAGAATTTAGAATCTTTTCATAATTTCATTGATAATTTTGAAATCATGCATGAGGATGTTGTCATGAGGTTATTTTCGAAATCCTTTGCTGGAGATGTTGGGTTTTGGTTTCGAAATTTAAAAGTCGATTCAATTGGATCATGGGAAGAGTTACATGATGTCTTTTTGAAGTATTGGAGTAAGAATAAATCTTATGATCAATTTCTTTCCGAATTTTATAGTTTGAAAAGAGAGAATGATAAGCCAATTACTAAATTTAATTGGAGGTTTCAAATTTTTTATCTCAGTATGCCTCCGGAGATCAGACCTTCGGAAAAACTTGCTATGGTATATTATGTTATGGCTCAACATTCAGATCTTGTCTTTTTCTTGTTAGAAAGGAAATCATCATCTTTAAGACAATTATTTGAGGATGAAAAAGGAGTTGAGGAGAACATCTGAGCTTGCAAAATGCTTTGAGATCAGGCTCATGTTGAAGATATACAAGCTTATGAACAGGAAGAAGAACGTAGGTATCATTCAGATTTAAGACAGTTTTCTTCATCATTTTCATATTTTCATATGAACAAGGATATAAATGACGCTTGTGTTGATTCTTCATATCAGTTTGATGACTTTTTCAATGATAATATACTTTCAATGGATTATAGTATAAATTTCCTAGTTCATGCTATGAAATTATCATGTTATGAAGAAGAAGTTGCTGCTCTTCAACCTCTAACTATTGATATAAGAAATAAGCTACCATTCTTGACTTATGGTCACTTTCATAATTTTATTTGTTTAAGTTTTGATCAAGGGTTTTATTTAAAGGTTGAGAAGCAGTTCAAAGAGCCCTTGGTTTCCATTCTTGAGCCAAAGTTTAAAAAGAACAGCAATGGAGAGGAAGAGAATGCTTCACTTTATGATGAATATAATGAAGACATTGAAGTTTTAAATCGGAAATTTCATGATCCCGTGGCTTCTTGGATGGAGTTGTATTTTTCAAAGGTGTCTAATGCTCTAGCTTTTGGAATACTTCCTATTTCTAGTCATAAGTATCAACTGCCTACAGAATCTTTATTGCATTTATCACATCTTTTGTGGGTTTTCTCAAATAGTAGTATGCATGGAATTATGATTCTCAGTAAAATGGTTTCTTGGCTTCACTGGAAGTATGATTACACTTAATTGGGTTGTTTCCTCTGATTAGAAGTAGGAGTAAATAGCAGAATAAGCTCGCTATATGAGCATGTAGATTATTTTCAGTATGTTGGTTTGTAGCAGTATTTTGTCATTTCAGAGGTATGTGTTTAGAGTTTGAGAAAGTTGCAGATATTTGGTAAATGACTCCATCACCCAATGAATAAAGCACAAGGTCTACAGGTTCTTAAATCCTCACAAGGAGGACTTCATCCCACGGCAAGAGCCAAATGTTATAACTAGATCTTATTCTTAGTTTATCTATTCCTTTTGTCCTAATTTTCAACTGTTGGTTTAAAATGATTTTACATTTTATCTTGATTTTAAGAATTTTTTATAATCAATAATTTTGGTTGGATTTAATGCTGTTAATGGTTGAATTATTTCATCATTTTAGTTTTAAGGTTTGTCTTTTGGGCTTATTAGTTAATATGTACATCTTTAAGCTTTCAAAAACTTATAATAAAAGTTTATTCCAAGTTTTTATTTATAATCTAACTCTCATTTTTTAGTCCTTTGTCAAATATTTTCATGAGGAGATTCCTGTAGCAGCTCTGTTTTTCCTGTTTTTGTCATTGTCATTGGGAGCAGATTATGAGGAGATGGAAATGAATTCGGAAAACCCAAAAGAGGTTGTTGTCCACAACAGAATCATTCACAAATACCTCTCTTAGTTTTGCAACAGTTGTTATTGTTTGAGAGATTCGAATTCATCTTTGAGGCCTATTTTTAGGGTTTGAATTATTTAATAATTTCATGTTTTAGTCAAAAAATTTCAGCACATGTTCCAATCATATTAAGGGGAATTTTTAAAAACCAAGAGAGGTTTTTGTTCATAACATAATAATTTTAAAAAAAAAACTCTCTCAGTTTTTTCACAGGTGTCCCGGATCGAGAGATATGAAGGCATCTTTGAGACCCAAATTTTCAGAAATTCACCAAATTTCCCCAAATCCTATTTGTTATTTTTGGGTTAATTGTCTTTAAATATTTTGAGTTATCATGTAACTAATTGATGTAACTGTTTCGAATTTTTACCTAGAAGGTAGTTATGGAACTACTTTACTTTTGTAATGATAAAAGGAAGACAAACATACAGTTTTGGTGTGGGATTTTTCACTCAAGGAGAGGCTTTTGGAGCTTTGATTTCTCAAGCTAGCACTTATTACTCTTATGTAAGTGGATGAATGTTATTGATTATATATAGACTGATAAGCCCTTTTACCTGCCATGCTTTTTCATTTCTAATCTGGTTGATTGCTCAGTCTACAATTTCATTTTATGTTTAAAGGTTTATTCAAGTAAATGCTTATAACTTGTGGATGAAGTTAGTGTTTCATGTGTAATGTTTATGGTTTATTGGAATGTGTTTGATCCCCAGTTTATCCAATTTGCATGATTCAGTTCTGTATTAGCTTGTTGTTGTTTATTTCCTCCTTGATTGATGAAGTTTTCAACCAAAACTAAAACCAATTTTATTTCATTTTTAATTGAGATTGTGTTGGCTTGTTCTTCTAGTAGTCTAAGAACAATTTCTGGCACTTGTTCAAAATGTTACCATGCATCAAATTGTTACACCTATTCGTAACCCCTTATTTTTCAAAATTTATAGCAACTTACAATAGCTTGCATTAGCATTAAAATTAAGTATGTATCACCATTCTTCATTGGAGCTATTATCGGTGCTTGAGCCACTTTCATCAATTGGGTTAATTTGTTGGATGTTCTGTTGATTGGCTCAATTGTTGTCCTCTTCTAGTTCATCTTTCATCTGCAAACATAAAAATAAAGTGTATTGAGTGCATCTTCGTTGCCGATAATAATGAGAAATAAAATAGATAGTATACATAAATGTAAATTAAAAAGTGATGTACCTGCATAATAATAAGTGACTCATGAATGTTACACATTGTTTCAAAACATTGTCTCATGTCTTCCATCAACAAGTCTTCTATTGGCTCTACTCTATATTTTGTTTCTTCCAAGTTTTATGCCCCATCAATTAATTTTTTAAAATGAGAGAAGTAAAAAATATAGATACTTACAAAATCCACAATTAATTTTTTATACGCCAACATATACTCACAACCCTTGCTTAACCCAATGTCAAACAATTCATTTGATGGTTCTTCTCTGTATGTTAACACTCGTTTGAAAACATACAAGGATTGGCAATGAAAAAAGTAAAAAATCAAATATACAAATCACGACCTCTACAAAATCTTAATTTCTTACAAGGAAATCACAAATACTCACAAACTTTGGTATCAACCCCTTTCTTCCCTCTCGTCTTGACATGTGTACTAATTGGGTTCCATTTTGATTTCTTTTTTGCATTAACAAAACAATTGAAAACAAATATTTAATGATGAATTAATTAAAGAGACTTACATAATCCTAAGAATCAATGATTCCATACATTTGAAGCACGTTGTTGTTGAGATAACTCCTCTCGCAATGCAATTATGTATATTTCCTTTACCATCTCTTTGTAAACTTTTTTGGACACCCCTACTAGCACATTTTGCATATCACCTCATTCATCATTTGGGATTTTCATAATATTCCTCGAAATGTAAAATGACTGCATTAAACAATTTTTATGTTGATATGAAAAATAAATAATGTAGCAAAATTAAAATTATTGAAGGAAGGACGCTTTGTAGTAGTTATACATACATATTAATTCTACATAAACATGTTTAGGAATTTTACATTTTCAATTATTCTTTTTGTTGTTGTATGTTTTTTCTATTACAAGTCCGATAGGTCTCATTGACCATTGCTCTGGGAACGCCTCTTGTAGTTTACATCTGATCTGGTTTTTTGAATCATTTGATTGATTTTTGTATTGTAAGTGAAAAATACATCGGTATGTTCTTTCCACTGTATCCCTCATAGTATTATAAATTTCGTTGTCCCTTTTATAAACTTCCAACACCACGACAGATAAGGTAAGGACCAATTATTATTTATTTGCATCTTCCATGATTAATTTTTATTTTCTTATGATGACATTGACTTATGTTTTTGTTTGTCCCTGCATAGCATTCAACATGAGCATATTAGATTATTTGAAACATATTAGTGAATAATCATAACTACATTACTACTCAAATTTAAAGAAATAATTTGTATTGTCTTCTTTTTTATTCACCCGATTCACCCCTATGCAACCTTTCCATCAATGTTTTACGCTCTTCTGGACTTAGATTGGTAAGAATATTATCAAACTTCCTCATTTTTTGGCTCTGCACTTCATACATTAATGAATACATATTAGTGAATTTTACAAATAATGCAAATAAATTAATTTAAATGCAAAAAATAATTAGAACCACTTGCCTTCTTTGTAATCCTAGATGTGCTTCCACCACGTTGAATAATTTTTTTGTTCATTGAACTCATACCATGCATTTTATCAATAAAAACCTGGACCACTAAATACATAAGTTATCAATATATTATCCAAATATGTTACAGATCTTCAAAACAGAAAACAACTCTGAAAACGATGTGTTTTATAAATTCCAAAGCACCAGTGCGTATACATACATAGATACACGGGTGTGTGTAGGCACATAAACACACCAGTGTGTTTATACAGCATAGCATCCTTGGTGTGTTATACCAACACAATTGCACTATGAATGACCAAAAAACGTTTATCATTTTATGGAAATTAAAAATGGGAGTTCCGACATTATCAGTGTTCTTTTGTATAAACACCCAAATAACAAACAATCGAAATTGAAAGCTAAAAAAAATTGTGATGTATCTCTCCAGTGATGCGCCATAATAATATACACAGCAACGTGTTTTGGAAACCAAAATGCATTGAATTTGACGCATTCGTTTTTTTTTCAAAATAACATATATATATATATATATATATATATATATATATATATATGGCCAACTCGTTAGCGATTCGATCCAAATAATGAACCCATCTTGCCCTAATATTTTTATATATATTCACAAATTCGACAAATATAAATCCTTAAAAGGTGAAATCATAATTTTGCAAAACAATAGAGGGATTTTAACCCGAATCTAAAATTTTGTAGCGAGAACAAAAGAAAAGAAGCATAGAGAAGACAAGGGTTGCAACATTGAAGGTATGTATGAATTTTTTTTCTTTCTAAATCTACTTAATTTCTAAATAATATAATAACATCAATAATATTATTTACATGAAATTTTTACTATGCAGGGTTTTGTCTCATTCAACATACCTGACAAATTTCGATCTTCAGAACAATCCAGTTACTCCAAATACCTCCTACGTAAGTCCCTGTTCGAAACCTCTCCCCTGAAATTTTCAACAAAAGAATGAATTAATGTTTAGGTTTTATGATTTTAAACACACTTTTGAATTATTGTTTTGAACTTAAAAAATAAAAAGTAAAAAATTGGGGATTGTTATGCAATCGAGCTCTACTCCATATCTTTTTCAACCTCGTATGCGTTTTTCCCTTGGCCCTCGATTTGCCTGCATTTTTCCCTAGCTCTGTGGGTGTCCTCCTGTTCGTCGACCCTGTTGTTTATTGGCATGGCCCAGGGACGGGGAGATGAGCCCCCCCTTCCTTTCCCCTATATCTCTTAGCCTTCAAGAAAATGGTAGCAACTTGCAATAAGCGTCCTGACACAACCTCTCAGCAGAAATTTGTCAAGAAAATGGAGGCCATTTCGACTATTGCTCTTCCAACTGAAGAACCTTGTTGTGATGCTTTGAATCTTGTTGAACGGGGCCTTATCAATTACTTTACTAGCTTATGGCCATCCCCAAAAGCGATTGAATCATGGGTGCAGAGAAATTGGCGTTTGTTGGCCTCGAAAGGAATTAAAAGCCATTTTTTTGGGAAGGGATACTTCATTTTAATCTTTGAAAGCATTGAATACAGGAATCTTATTTCAAAAACATACCATATTTCATGGTCCCTTGGGGCCCGTATTTGAATAAATGGATGTTGGACTTTGATCCAGCTCAATACATACCTTTGATTGTCCCAGTTTGGGCACGCCTTCCCCATCTACCCTTGCATTGTTGGAGCCCGAAATCTCTAGAATCATTTGTGAATACTCTTGGAAAATACATTAACAAAAGAGACAAGAAGGATCATTATTCATGTGCATGAATATGTGTAGAGGTTGATCTGAAAATAGGGCTTCCATAATCCATTAAATTAACAGTGGCAGATTGGTCACATGTGCAAGAATTGGACTAGAAACAACTACCTTTTAAGTGCAGGAATTGCCAAGGATATGGCCACTTTGTGAGCCATTGCAAAAAGAGGGTTGAGGATGATTTGGATAAGGAAAAAGGAGAGCAATGGATCAAGATACAAAAATAGGTCTCAACAAAGCAATCTAGTAAATCAAGAGTGAAAGGGGCTCCTACATAATTCAGTGTGCACAACTCATAACAACACTAGGTGAATGGGATCACAGTTTCTCCTCGAGAAGAAGAACCCTCGAACCCTTTTGAAATTGTTAGCACTCAAGAATATCCTCCTGTCATAACAAAAGATATGGAACAACATGTCCTTTCTTAGTTTTTTAAGAAGATAACGTAGGGATTCTTCCAACTCACCTTGGCTCCCCAGCAAGAGGTTCTTCTTCACCCTCTTATGTAAACATGATAAGGAAGAAAACCCCAGAAACGCCTGGCTCATTGGGAGATGAAACATTCGAAAGACCTTTGAAAAAGGTAGGGAGGAAATCCCTCAAGGAAGAAAGAGAGGAAGAAGCGGAGAGGCAAAAAATGCAGGGAAGCCAAACCACTCTAGAATTTCCCATTGGACGAAATACCAGAGAAAGGACACCCAAGGGAGGTCTGTCGACTTCCATTCTCAATAGATAATATGTATAGTTTCTTGGAATTACAGAGGTTTGGGGAATTCTATGAAATCTGAAGATGTTAAAGATATTTTGAAAATAGAAACTCCAAATATATATCCTCATGCTTCAAGAGAAAAAAATCGAAGGGGAAACTCTTCTTGATATGCCACAGTTTGGTCGAAGGAAATGTTTCAACTGGTAATTTCTTTTAAGACTCGACACTGGATTTATACAAAGCTTTTCCAAAAATTAAATATGATTTCTATTACTTTGTTTGATATTTATGTACCTGTCCATTTTCTTGAGAAGAAAGAGTGTTGGAAAACTTTAATAGATTTTATGGAATCCAATTCCCCCACAAATATCATAGCAGCTAGAGATCTAAATCTTGTTTTCAATCCAAATGAGAAAACTAGAGGGATCAATATTAGAGATCAAATGCTCCCTCTTGTTGAGCATGTGATCCAGCAGTGGGATCTCATTGATTTTAAACCCAAAAATGGTTTATATACATGGACCAATAATAGAACGTGATTTGATCACATTTCATCCTGTCTTGACAAGTTTCTAGCACATAGCACATTTTCATTGGATAAGAAACTAGTATCCTCCAAAATCCTTCCAAAACTTACCTCAGATCACAAACCCATCCTCTTGCAGTTGGATGAGGAAGAAAAATTGGGCCAGATACCTTTTCATTTCAGCCCCCAGTGGATTGAGAAGGAAGGTTTTATGGTAGCTATAACTAAGGCTTAGTCCACATGAGTCACTGGGTCACCTAGATATGTATGGAAGAAGAAATTAAAAGAAACCAAATCAGCCCTGAAAGAAAGGGTTAAATCACAGTCCAATTCCCCCACTGCTTTGAGAAAAGTTGTTGTTCCACAGTTAGCATATTTACAGTTGGATTTGGAGAGCAGGGATATAACCATCCAATATTTGGAGAAGGATCAAGCATCTCAATTTTTCTCTTTTCAATCCTTCAGACATGAAGAATAATATTGGAGGCTTAATTTCCGAAGCCTCTGGTTAAAAACTAGAGATCATAACACAACTTTCTTTCACCGTTAGTTCAGAGCCCATCTCTCTCAAAATCATATTTTAGAAATCACCTTAGCGGATGGGATTGTTTCTAAATGTTTTTCCAAAGTTAAAGAAGTTGCTAACACTTACTTCCAGAATCTTTACACAGAGGAAGGGATTGGAAATGAGGATCTCACCACCTATTTTCTTTCCCATATGCCTTCTCTTGTTAGTGAGGAGAACAATGTAAGTCTAATGAAGTCCTTTACAGAGGAGGAAATCAGCAATGTAGTGTGGGCTATGGAATCCAACAAAGCTCCAGACCCTGATGGATTTTCAATTCATTTCTACAAAGCTTGTTGGACCATCATTAAGTCTGACTTATTGAGAATGGTAAAATCTTTTCGTCAAAAGGCCAAAGTGGGAGGAAGTACCAACTCCACCTTTCTTGCCCTAATTCCCAAAGAAGTGAACCTGGATACTTTCAATAGATTCTGACCTATTTCATTATGCAATGCTTCCTATAAAATCCTCTCGAAATTACTTGCAAACGGAATAAAACCCCTGCTAGATAAGCTTATCTCCCCCGACCAAGGTGGTTTCATTAAAGGGAGACATATTATGTACAATGTGATACTTGTACAAGAATCCATGCATTCTATCTATCATAGGAAGGAGAAAGGAATGCTAATAAAATTGGACATGTCCAATGCATTCGATCAGGTAAAACTCTACTTTCTCTACAAAGTTTTACTCTCTTTTGGGTTTAATCCATCTTTTGTAAATTTGATCAAATCCTGTACTGACAGACCTTGGATAGCTCCACTTGTAAATGTTAAAATTCCATATGCTAAGCGAGATCATCAGCATTTAATTTCAATTTCATAACAAAAGCATATAAACAGGATCACTGAAAGAAACAATATCACAAGAACAACACAGATTTATACTGGGAAAACCCTAAAGGGAAAAACCCAGCAATAGCTTCCTCAATATAGATGCCCCAAAAAGATAAAAGGTAAAACCAAAAGACTGATCCTCCTCCTTCTCCAGCTACTTCTCTCTCCTTCACTAATGCCCTACACAATTGAGTGTGTGTGTTCCAAATTAGGAGCGCCACACCTCTATTTATATTCATTCGTTCACTTAATAATTAATTCAGTCATGTAGGCTCGAGTAATCCTAATTTAATCATGTGGGCTCGAGTAACCACAACTGGGGTGTTAATGACCCAACTTACAATTTGAGGGGACTTCCTCATGACTCTTATTAGTTCTCTCGATTAGAAGCATCGAGGTATAAATAAATACAAGTGGCTCTCCTGATAGGACCATTGGGGACCACAAAAGATACAAATAGAATATTCTTCGAAGTTACAATATTTCAACACTCTCCCTTAATGAGAAGGGTATTCTACAACAACATCAACAACAACAATAGTAGGAGAGAGATAGAGGACATCATCAACATCATCAGGGTAACACATCTATAAATCATTGGAATCTTTTCAACATCATATAGTCTTCATCTTCAATCTTCAATGACAGCAACACTTTGACCACTTGATTGATAACATCATCAACAACACTTTGACCTTTTGATCAGCAACAACATCTTCAGTACTTTGACCTTTCGATCAGCAACAACATCTTTAGCACTTTTACCTTTCGATCAACAACAACATCTTCAACACTTTGACCTTTCGATCAGCAACAACATCTTCAGCACTTTGACCTTTCGATCAGCAACATCATCATCATCATATTCTGATCTTTCAATCAGCAACATCGGCAACATCATCATCATACTTTGAAATTTTGAACAACACCATCGTCATCACACTTTGATCTTTCGATCAGTACGTCATCATCATCACACTCTGATCTTTCGATCAGTGTGTCATCATCATCACACTCTGATATTTCAATCAGTAACATCATCATCAGCAACAA
Source organism: Pseudotsuga menziesii (assembly GCA_001517045.1). Classification (NCBI taxonomy): domain Eukaryota; kingdom Viridiplantae; phylum Streptophyta; class Pinopsida; order Pinales; family Pinaceae; genus Pseudotsuga; species Pseudotsuga menziesii. The sequence goes on from LPNX010479594.1 coordinate 345,615, forward strand.
CCTGCAATCCACAACACGAAGACAAAAGTATTCGAATCACTTTTGGACCTAAGTCCAGGGATGATACAATCCTACCACATTCTCAACAACCAAAGTCACCGAATTGATTACGGGATAATCAGTCCTTATCACTTTAGGACTGGGTCCAAGGATGATGCAATCCTACCACACTCTCGGGGATCGAAGCCTCTGCATACCATTCTAAACCGAAGTTCAAGGATGATGCAATCCTACCACATTCTCGGGGACCAAAGCCTCTGGATACCTTTCTGAACCAAAGTTCAAGGATGATGCCATCCTGCCACATTCTCGGGGACCGAAGCCTCTAGATACCTTTTTGAACCAAAGTTCAAGGATGATATAATCCTAACACATTCTCAGGGACCGAAGCCTCCAGATACCTTTCTGAACCGAAGTTCAAGGATGATGCAATACCACTACATTCTCAAGGACCAAAGTCACCAGATCTATTATAGACAGATGTCCTAGGATGATACAATCCCTCTTCATTCTCGAGGACCGAGGTCACCGGATCACTTCTGGACAAATGTATCGGGATGATACAATCCCTCTTCATTCTCGAGGACCGAGGCCACCGGATCACTTTAGGGCAAGTGCCCAGGGATGATACAATCCCACTGCAACATCACTACTCCCCCTTTCAAGGAAGGTCTTTCCGAACAACACCAAGCTTGTCTCGAAAGTGTTCAAACTTTACTCGAGACAGAGGCTTTGTCAGCACATCAGCAACTTGTTCATTAGTACTCGCATACTGGAGCTTTATGGCTCCCTTCTGCATCATATCTTGAATGTAGAAATACCAGATTTCTATGTGCTTCGATCTGTCGTGGAACACTAGGTTCTCTGTCATCTTTATGCAACTTTGGTTTTCACATAGAATCACGGTAGTATCCAACTCTAGGTTGAATAACCCTGACATCAGCTTTCAAAGCCATATGGCTTCACAACTAGTAGAGTAAGCTGCTATATATTCTGCTTTGGTTGTGCTAAGAGCAACACTGGATTGTTTTGTGCTAAACCGTGAAATCATAGCAGATCCCAGACTATAACATCCACCTAATGTGCTTTTCCTGTCTGAGATACTTTCAGCCCAATCTACATCTGTATAGCCATACAATCTATACTCATGGCTACCATCATAGTATAGACCAAAGTCTATAGTCCCTTTTATATATCTCATCACATGTTTTGCATCTACCAGGTGAACCCGTCTAGGTTGAACTAGATATTGACTTAGAGTGTTCACAACAAAACAAATGCCAGGTCTAGTTTTTTTTAGGTACATTAATGACCCAATGATCTGTCTGTATTGAGTCACATCCACTAACTCTGATGAGGCATCAGCTAACAACTTCAGGTTGGAATCCAAGGGTGTGGCCATGGCTTTGCATTCCAACATATCGAATCTTTTCAATATCTCTACTGCATACTTTCCCTGATTGAGAAAAATTCCTTCTGAACTTTTCCATACTTCCAAACCTAGGAAATAATGCATTAACCCAAGGTCTTTCATTTCAAAATTCTTCTACGAGTTTCTTCTTGCTTTCCATAATCTGTTTCTCATTCCCTGTCAAAAATAATTCATCCACATATAATAGTAGTATGACAAGTTCATCTTCTATAACCTTGAGGTAAAGGTTAGGATCAGCTTTACTCTTGGCAAATCCCATGCTCGTCAGGAAACTATCTATCCTTCCATACCAAGCTCGAGGAGCTTGTTTTAGGCCATACAAGGCCTTCTTCAACTTGCATACATGAGTATGTCTATCTTCAACTTCAAATCCTTATGGTTGTTCTATGTATACTTCTTCTTCAATCACACCATTCAGGAAGGTTGTTTTCACATCCATCTGGTGTAAGTCCCACTTCATCATGGATGCAAGGGCCATGATAGCTCTAATCAAAGTATACCATGCTACTGGGACAAGTGTCTCTTCATAATCAATTCCCTCTTTCTGAGAGAAACCTTTGGCCACAAATCTTTCTTTATACTTCTCAATACTTCTATCAGCTACATGCTTTATCTTGTAGATCCATTTGGAGGATACTACACTCTTTCCTTATGATTTGAGAACTATATCCCATACATCATTCTTCATTATTGATTGGTATTCTTCAGTCATTGCTTCTACCCATTCTTTATTATGTATCGCTTCTTCGTAGTTTGTAGGTTCTTAATCTACAAGATCACACATCAAAGCTACATAGTTGGAAAATTTCTTAGGTTTCTTTCTTGCCCTTATGGAGCCTTCAGGAGCTCCATATCTTTCTGCCTCTTGTATAATCTCTCTTGTACAAGCAGGCTTTCTCTTTCATGACATCTCCAGTGTAGGAGGTTCTTGTGGTTCTGCCATGTCATGTTCTTCAGGAATTTATTCTTCAGGGAGACATGTAGTTTCTTTATTTCTGGGAGGTGTCTCTTCTTCATACACTTCTTCATGTTGGCACTTCCTGGATCTCTTGAGGGATGCTTCTTCATCGAATGTCACATCTCGACTTATTTCCATGTGATGGAATCTAAGAATGTAAATTCTGAATGCCTTGGATACTTCACAGTATCCAACAAATATCCCTTTCTTTCCGGAAGGGTCCAACTTGGTTCTTTTCTCTTTTAGTATATGAATATATACTGGACAACCAAATATTTTGAGGTGACTTACCTCAGGATTCTTCCCCGTGAACATCTCTTCTGGAGTCTTGAATCCAAGAGTACTATGATATATTCTATTATGTACATACACATCAGTTCTTGCTGCTTCTGCCCATAGATGCATTGGAAGATCTTGATCATATATCATTGTCTCCACTGCCTCCACGATGGTTCTGTTCTTTCTTTCCGCAACCCCATTCTGTCGAGGATTGCAAGGAGTAGTTAGTTCCCTCTTGATTCCAGCATCTTTGCAAAAGGATTCAAACTCTTTTGAGGTATAGTCTCTGCCATTTGTCTGATCGGAGTGTCTTTATTTTCTTGTCTGAAAGATTCTCTATCAAGGCTTTGAACTCTTTGAATTTCTCAGACACTTCACTCTTTGCTTTCAAGAAGTATATCCAAGTCTTTCTTGAATAGTCATCAATAAATGTGATATAATATTCAAAGTTGCTTAAGTATGTAGAAGACATTGAACCACATACACCTGAATGAATCAATTCCAATGTACCTTCTGTTTTTGTTTCGCTCTTCAGAAATGGATTCTTAATGTTCTTTCCCTTCACACATCCTTTGCAAATGCCTTCATGCTTGATCTTCATGTCTGGTAATCCCGTCACTACTTTGTTCACATGAGGTAGAGCCTTGTAATTAATGTGGGCAAGCATTCTATGCCATAGTTCACTAGGGTCAGTGGACTCATGAACAAAGGTTGTTTCTAAGAGCCCCTTGAGTTTATACAAGCCTCCTTCTTCTTCACCAATGATGACTGCATCTTCAATATTCTTTCCTTTGGGCCACATGAATACTTGACCATCTATGAAAGTAACTCTGAATCCTTTCTTATCTAAAGCTGAGATAGAAAGTAAATTCTTCTTTAGACCAGGTACATATAATACATCTTTCATCTTTAGGGGATTACCTGAATCAAGTTTGTAGCTTGCTTCACCACTCCTTTGATCAGATATTGATAGTCATCTCCTAGGGATAATTTATGAGGAGAGCTCTTTTCTTCAAGTTTGGACAAAGTTTTCTTTTGTCTTGTCATGTGCTTTGAAGCACCACTATCAATAAGCCAAGTGTCTTCTCCAAGTATTACAGACCCAGAGAGTGTAGAGAATAGTACATACTATTCTACATCTTCTTCTCTTGCTTGCTTTCTTGGAGGTCCTTCTTCTTCTTCTTCTTCATCCTCATCTTCAGCTAGATGAGCATGATGTCTTTTGTTGTTGTTGATCCTCTTCTTATATTCTTGCCTCTTCATATGACAATTTCAGGCAAAGTGTCCTATCTTATCACAATGAAAACATTGAAAACCAGAGTAGTCTTTACCTGGATGATTTTCTCTTATTCTTTGAATTCTTCTGGGAGGTTGAGACTCCTTGAAATTTCTTCTCTTGAAATTAGATTGACTTATTCTTCTCTGGGTGTGAGTGGCTAGGGCTTGATCATCTTCCTTTAGTAAGGCTTCTCTATTTGCCACTCTAGTCTCCTCTTGAATGCAGTCTTCCCATACCATATCAAAATTCATGCTTTCTTTTCTGGCACACATCATCTGGATGAAGGATTCCCAGGGTCTAGTGAGACCATTGAGAGCAGTCATAACCATTTCATCTTCATCAAGCTTATCTCCAATAGCTTCTAGTTGCTCTTTGATCTAAGAAACCCTTGTGAAGAAGTCTTGTATGGATTCTCCATGACTCATCTTGGTGCTCTTCAGTTGAGCTCTTAGATTCATCTTTCTGTTGGAGTCTTCTTGGATGACACTTGAGGGATCAAGTAATCGTTGATAGAGTCAGCAATAATCCTTTGTGCCCTAATCATATCCTTCTTGTGCTTCTCCTTGGATTCAGCTTCTTCAGGTTTTTCAACTTCTTCTTTGATATACTTATCAAGATCGTTCTCTTGGAGAATGAGACCAATCCTATATTTCCATGATCAGAAATTATCTATGCCTTCTAGCTTGTCCTCGCCATCTTCTCAGAAAATCAAAAAAAATTGAAATTCTGCGGAATGAGAAACTGAACTTACCAGGAGATGTACTTGACTAAGGTGATTTGACTAGTGTGCTTGGTTTCTGGAGATCTCAAGTCTTCACCTTCCAAATCAGACTTGCAAGGTTCAGCTTCTGTAGCTTCCAGTTGTTCTCTGGTTCAGTAGTTTTATGGTGCAGTTGTCAAACTAGGGTTTGACATTCCCGAAGACTCACTCACCCAAAAACCTCGATTCCAGGCTCAAAAGATGCGCTCTAGGAGGGCACAACTTTCTATGTAAGAAGTTTTCCAAAAATCAAAATTTTTCCCAAAACCCTAATTTCTTCCGAGGAGAGAGAGAGGGCTATTTCACCTTGTGAAAGTTGTCTTATTCAGGATAGCTCTTATACCATGTTAGAATTACATATTCTAAGCTATATCATCAGCATTTAATTTCAATTTCATAACAAAAGCATATAAACAGGATTATTGAAAGAAACAGTATCACAATAACAACACAGATTTATCCTTGGAAAAACCCAGCAAAAGCTTCCTCAATATAGATGCCCCAAAAAGATAAAAGGTAAAACCAAAAGACTGATCCTCCTCCTTCTCCAGCTACTTCTCTCTCCTTCACTAATGCGCTACACAAGTGAGTGTGTTTGTTCCAAATGAGGAGCATCACACCTCTATTTATATTCGTTCGTTCACTTAATAATTAATTCGGTCATGTAGGCGAGAGTAATCCTAATTTAATCATGTAGGCTCGAGTAACCACAACTGGGGTGCTAATGACCCAACTTACAATTTGAAGGCACTTCCTCATGACTCTTATTAGTTCTCCTGATTAGAAGCATCGAGGTATAAAGAAATACAAGTGGTTCTCCCGGTAGAACGACCGGGGACCACAAAAGATGCATATAGAATGTTCTTCGAAGTTACAATATTTCAACAGTAAATGGGAGACCTGCCACATATTTTGAAGCAACTAGGGGGATAAGTGTTATGGAGATAAATTCCTATGGCTTGGGGTACCACAACAAACAACTTGACTCCAGAAATCAATCCTTTCCAATATGCAAGAGAAATCAAATATCTAACACTAAAGGATCAAAACTCGTACCTTATTCCAAACGGTTGGAGTAGATCCTCGTTGAGCTTTCCAACTCCAACTTGAATTGATAAATTACTTCCTCAACAATCAGTAAACAAGACAAGCATGCTATATATATATATATTGGTGTTATATCTACTCTAGCATATATAATCAACAACGTATAAGCATTTGAAATCATCCATGGATAAAATATTCATTCAACCATACATTATTGGATAGGAAAAGATATTTCTCTTAATATAAAATCAGAGATTACAATGAATACAACCTTTGTCGGCACGTTTGCGAATCAGAGAAACTGAATCCCCCACTTGGGCCTCCACCACCTCAATCCTCTATATCTTGATAGCAAGTTCACAAGCAAAAGGAAAGCTTGGGAAGAACACCAAAGTGCTCCAAGGGACAAAGGGATGCAGACTCAAGCATAAGTTCTGGCAACAATGGACTATAGTTTCTTTGCTCTCAATTCTCACATGTTTTTCAATGTATCCAAAGGGTTCCTTATATAGCTCTTCAATGGGGCAATGAAGGGTCAAATCCGAGCGATCTCAAGGCATATGGAAGGCCAAGAGACAAGTGAGTCAGATCCATGTCAAGGAAAACTCCAAAAGAATTTGCCCTTTTGCACACATCCTGATGTACTTGGTTTTAGGGGTCAAACCCGCGTATATACACGAGAAAGGGTTTAAAAGTCGTGTATAGCAATTTAAGCATGTTTTTAGGGATGATCTTGGAAACATCAAAGGTATAAAAAAGGTCCAAGGGGTCCAAAGAGTCTGCAGAGGGACAGGGGAAGGCCATACAAGTGTGATTCACCAGGTGTGGTAAAATCAGCTATAACAAATTCCCCCTAATGTGTGAGGTTAGAGGGGTCATACGATGGCCAAAATACATTATAAGTCCTCCCAGAAGTGGAGTGATGAAGAACCCAGTGGAATACCAGCCACCCAATCAGCATAGTACAATGATACAACTTTGCATATAACTGCAAATACATATAGCAGTCCTAGATACATAAGAGTACAATGGCCATGAATAGGCATGATACAAAATATGACATGTGTGGTCATCACCGCGTACAATATACATAGATCAGAATCTCCATGATGAAGATATACAAAGGATCATGATCTCCATGAAAGCTGAAGATATATAACAGATCAAGATATCCATAATGGCTAGAAATGTCTGACATATACTAGAATCAAGTCATGAGAGATGAAATCTCATGAACACTGGCACAATCAAGGAGGTAGCATATAAGAGATTCCACCAATCTGGAAGGTCTTCTACACAAACCGCTACGAGTACATGTCCTACTATGTGAATAGAGGTGTCGAGGTCAAACATAGTATTCCATCATCTGATTACCAGTCATTGATGTATACCGTTAACAGACGTGAGATCACCCACCGATCATGATAATGGGAATCAAGGTACTAGAGTGCAAACTAACAAGTGTGAATAAATGTGTTAAGGTCGAACACTTGAGAGAATCCATCGATCAGGGGACATTGATGTATTCCCAAAGAACTGTCGATGGCGAGAGAACCTGCCACTAATGACTGCAAATTTCAAGGCACTCAAAAATGACTCTAGATTCCAATCCCAGAATAAATGATCTGAAGTCGATGGGATGAAATCCGCGGGAAGGAGGGCATTAAGGCATCCCCCATCATCCAACATGAGGTACTCAGAAAAGGTGTATAATTTGGAAGGACTCGATCATAAGGTGCATGAACCAGTAACTGTACCGGGAATGGTCGACATGCAAAGTCAAGATAACTAAGGAATGGCCGACTCAGGTTTCAACTTCCTTCAAACAATAGCATAACGACGAATGGTGACTTAATGTAGGTAGCATAGACTTGATATACAAAACTGGGAGATCTCTGCAACACGGGAGGCATCGACAGAGGCTCCATAGGGACTGGAAGCTTAACCAGTCGGTGGAGATAAACTCAGATAAACGAGTACAGCTCCTAAAGTCAAACTATAAACCCAACTAACAGATGTGATATACAGTGCTTTGTTCGAAGGCGACATGACTCGATAGCTGCCAAATATAACATCTTTCCTTGTCCGGCTTTTTGGTTTTTTAAATTTTTTTTGGACTTTTTCAAATATTTAAAAATATTTAAAAATAATAAAACTACTTTATAGTTACAGACTAGGAGGAGACGAGTGTCATATGGGAAAATAAACTAGTTCCAAGCAGTGGAACATACCTATGCTCAGTGCAAGGATACATGTGTAGGATAGCGACACTCGAGGGAAATCCCCCTCCCAGTAGAATAGGGAATCAAGCTGCAAAGGATATAAAAGATGGCTCTACATGGCTAGACATGAGACAAGCTCGGGCTATATGGCTGAAACTCAAAGTCAAGGAAGCCAGCGTAAGGCTCAAGAAGGTAGGAAAAGCTCATGATAATGCAATTACAACTTTACATAAGGGAGTCCTTAGGGAAATAGGCCAGCAAAAGATCAAGAGGAGTATGCAGCTCTTGCGAAATGTCATGGAAATACTATACAACGGACTCCCACACCCTAAGGGACAAAATGTCAGCATGGTAAGGTGCTAGCTAGGGTACCCATGTAAGGTCAAGCTCTACCATTCACATCATGCCACTTCTAAAACAACAAGAAGGTTTTGTGACATAATAGAATGGGTTTGTACCTGAGGCTATAATGAAATGGTCATAAGGTTGTGAAAAATGAAAACGGGGGTGAACCTAACCTATATGCCAGTTTAAACATTATACCTGTAACGAGCACGAACGGGTCAAAGTAATGGTCAAAATGGCGCTCAAAATGGTCTCCTACATCATAAATTAGTCCAAAACGGTCCAAAAGGATTAGAAACGGTCCAAACTATAGAAAAGGGGGTAAAAATTTTCAAAATTTTGAAATTTTTCTATAAATAGTAAAAAAAATCAAAACATTATATAACATTTGAAATTTTTACCCAATTGAGCTTAGAACTTCAACAGCAAATTCCAGGAGATCCAGCCGACGAAATCCACTACCATTTTTTCCAGGTACTTACCCATGCCCTGCTCTTTCATTTTCATGCAAATTTTATCAATTTCCATGGTGCATTTGGGATTCTAGGCCAATCTAAGATGCACGCCTCGGCCCATGTGGAAATCGAGGATTTTTCCGCGTATAGGGTTGGATATATGTGGAAAAAGACCTCAAAGTCACGTACATATGCGGATGTTTAGCAAACAGTCACGTATGCAGCCGCGTTCAATGTTTTTTAAGTGTTCTAATGGATCAAGCTTAAATTTTATGTGCAGGATGGTCCTAGAATGGAGATAATGTGAGCACGATGATGTAGAAGGGGCAGTAAGGGCAAATCTAATGTCTCAACAAGATTTGCGGTCATGCGGTCTCTACAAGTTTTGGTGTCTTGGTGGCTTAAGGGCCAAACCAAGACTGCTGCAAATGCTAGTAGACTACTGGGATCCAGACTCAGAGTCGTTCCAAATAAACGAGATGTCCCTCACCATAGAAGTGGAGGACATATACTTTATTACTGGACTTTCCTGACAGGGGGAAGTGGTAAACCTACGCTCTCGCGGGACCGAAGGTGGCCTCACTATAGATGAGTACATAACAGTGTACTGTTATCCGGACATGGAGAAGGTGGGGAGTCAGATCCCAACTAACTCCATACAAGTGCTAGGCCTAAAGGCCATTATACTGACGCTGGGCAGGATATCAGAGCTAGCCTCACTCCAACAGGCCTCACGACCATTGATGTTCTATGCCGTGGAGTGCATGAGGCCCATAATTTATGACTGGAGTACGACATTGTTGAGAAACATGAAACAACAGCTCAATGACTGCAAGATGGGCAGGGTGCAAAACTTCAGTTTTAGCAGCATACTAAGCATGTTCTTCTTCGAGCATGTTCCGAGATTGAGCCCTAGGGTTGACGTTCCTCTACACAGGGTACAAGATCCGGTCCAACGACGTTGGGCAGATGCTATGTGTAGACTGGGTGGAGTTAGGGTGTCCAAACCCTATCCAGCTAATTTATTTCCATGGTGGCGACGACAGATAGTTTCCATCGATGATTACCCCTATACGGGGATAGATTTTCGGGGAGACCCCGACATGCTGCTACCACCAGGATCGGCATACGGTGACATTGGTAACGAACCTTCACCCTCTTTTAACATTTTTGAGTTATTTAATTTTTTTGTGTTTTCTGATTATGTGGAATCAAAAGACAAGTTTTTGGGTGACAATACATAGTGACATCCTATCATATGCATGCAGATGTAGGACCACAGTGGCCTAAAGGCTTCCCTCGTCATAGACGGAGGGGAAGAGGGGATGACATTACGGGTGTGGATGTGGAGCGAACGCTCCAAAGCATTCATACCAACTTCATGAGGCTGACACACAGAGTACCCATGGCGCAAGTCAAGGACTTGCCTGAGGCCATACAGCGCCAGGTGGTGGGTGTACCATGAGCATGGGTGCGGCTATTTCAACGACTAGCTAGAGCTGTGGTGACATTCCACGATCACAACCCCCCTCCTCCTCCACAGGATTAGATACCTAGGAGTGATACATTTTGTACTATCGTGTATTTATATTTTGGTGGCTCGAGAGCCCCATTTTTATATTATGACACTATGTATTACCACATTTTGGATGTTTATAAAAAAAAATTATGATGAACGATTTATTTATTTACATGCGTAAAAATTTATGTTTGTGATGAGCATATTCTCTATGAAACAAATGCCAATCTAACACACAGTTAGCATATGAGTCAGCATTAATTCTTGGAACATGTATGTATGTTATATTGGCAAATTGTTGTTCTAACAATCTCACACGTAAGAATCTTCTTAATAATATCGGATCCCTGACATGGTACAAACCATTAAGCTGTGACACTACTAACTCCGAATCAAGACATACCTTAAGAGAGAGAACACCATGTGAAATGGCATCCCGTAGAATCTCGATAACGGCACTATATTCAGCAACATTGTTTGAAGAGGGCCATAAACATACGCCTCCTGAAGACAATACCTGACCCGTAGGAGTATAAATCACCCAAGCAGCAAAGGCTGAGTGTTGAGTGTGACGGCTCACACCATCCGTGAATCCTATGAAGGTGGAAGATTCCATTGACATCTTCCAAAAGAAACTAAAACTAATCACAAACCCAATCACCATAAGAAAAGACCTACCTATGCAAACTATACAATAATATACAATAGTCAGCCTTGGCTGAAAATCATGCATAGTAATTTTTAAGATAGAGCCCATTTCTAGGCTCCGCCAAGGTTGTTCCCTCATAATCCACTAACTCATAAGCGCCCTTCTCTAACACACGTTTAACGACGTAAGGACCACGCCACATGGGGTTAAACTTTCCTGCCCCTAAGGGTTCTTTCGGTTGATCCCACAAAAGGACCAAATCTCCCTCACTAAACCTCCTTGGACGGACAGACTTATCATACTGGACCTTAACACGACGCTTATTCACTTCTAGAACCACCAAGGCATCTCGGCGCTGCTCATCAAGTTGCTCTAAGTGGACCAAACGCTCCTCCAATGGGGAAGTGTCTGGTAAGAGCTCTATGGCTAGCTTCAAAGAAGGAATCTTGCACTCAAGCGGCAATACCGACTCCACTCCATGTACAAGTTGATATGGAGAAAAACCTGTGGCAGTCTTAACAGCGGTTCTATAAGCCCACAAAGCAGGATATAACATAATGTGCCAACTCATCTTACTTTGTGCGATGGTTCGTTGGAGAATGGATTTGAGTGATTTGTTCACTGCTTCAACCTGTCCATTCGCTTGGGGGTAGTAAGAGGAGGAATGCTCTTGCTTGTACCCTAACTTTGAGGCCAATTCTTCCATCATACGATTCTGAAAGTGCGTGCCATGGTCAGTGACAAACTCCTTCGGAATAATGAACCGAGTAATAATCTGGTTGAATACAAAGTGTGCGGCTGTCTCACCATTGGATTTAACTGTAGGCATAGCCTTAGCCCATTTCGTGAAGTAGTCAATAGCCACTATGATATGATGATGTCCCCTAGCTGAAGCTGGGTTGCAATCCATGAAATCAATCCCCCACTTAGTGAAGGGACCGGCGATGATGATGGGATGTAACGGGGTAGGTCACGAGCGCATATTCTGTGCAAACACGTGGCAAGGTTGCACTTCTTGACCGCATCTACACAATATTTAAAGATCGACGGCCAGAAATAACCCGCTCTTAAGATTTTTTGGGATGTAGAAAGCCCAGATAAATGACCACCACACACCCCTCCATCGCAATCATTCAGCACAAGTTCAGCCTCCTCATGATTTAAACAATGACGTAAAATGGAATCTACCCCATGGCGGTACAAGGTGTTATCCACTATGAGGTAATTCTTGGATACATGACATAATCATCGTCGTTCATCCCGTGGGAGGTGAGTAGGGACCTTCAATGTTTGTAAATATATGATAATGTCTCCATACCTTGGATCCAAAGTTGAGATTAAGAAGATGTGCTCATCGACAAACGTATCTTCACAAACCATCTCCTCCTCCTCGCTTGGGAAATCCGATATAAGCTCCGCAAAAATTAACTATTTCTTCGATTTTGTCGAAACAAACTCGAGATCGAATTCTTGCAAGATGACAATCCATTTATTATACTTTCCCCCAACCATCCTTCGAGTGAGAACGAATTGAAACAGATTGACATGGGCTACAACCAAGGTTTGGCGAAGGAGAATATAATGTCTCAACCGTTGAACTGCATGTACGGTAGCTAAGGCAAGCTTCTCAACATGGGGATAACGGCCTTCCGCGTCATTAAGGTTCTGGATCAGGTATTATATGACATGCTCTTGGAGCTCCTCATCCTCTTGAACCAAAACCATACCAATCGTCTCCATGGACGCAGCCACATAAAGTAGAAAGTCGCGGCTATAGTCGGGTGGACTAATCACCGAGGCCGATGCTAAGGCTCGTTTAAGTGCATCAAAGGACTCCTGGGCTCGCTCATCCCAACAAAAGGTGGTGTCCTTTTTCAAACTACGCATAAAGCCCCTAGTCAAATTGGAAAAGTTGACAACGAATATCCATAAGAAGTTTTCCATGCCTTGCAAACATTGAAGATGTCTAATGTTTTTTGGGGGAGACAACTGAAGTATTGCCTCTACCTTCAAAGGGTTGACTCTTATACCCTCCTTGGAGACAATGAACCCTAATAAGTGACCAGACTTCACGCAAAAGATGCACTTGTGAGGATTTAACCTAACCAAATAATGGCAGCACCTTTCGAACACTAATCTCAAATGATAGGAATGATGCATTCTCATACAAGAATGAGCAGTGTTATACCAAAATCCTATCACCATCATGTGATAAGACCTTTGACATACCTACTTGCCTTGAATCCTAGCTTCTGGAGTGGAAACTAAATGGTTTTTTATCAATCTGTCACACAAATTCCCAGCACCGCGCATACCCCTCTATCCAGGAGCGGTACCCCTGCTCGCACCGCCCATCATTTGTGTTCCATAAGCGATGCCACTACCTATTACCCTTGGCCCATAGGTGGTTATTACCAGAACCACTCTGTCATAGAAGGAGAAGCACGGTACCCTAGGTAAAAAGGGAAAAAGAGAAGTTTCTCGAGGCTTCTAGATGATAACCCACGTTTAATGCCTTATCCCTACTGTTGTGGGTTGGTTGAGCTCAAGATCCCTCATCCTAGGATCTTAGAGGCCACCTCACCCACTAATTTCTCAACCATCTCTATCCATTAAAGCCCTATAAATATGAGCTCATAGCCATACTTGAGGGGAGAACATTGAAGGTATTGTTATGCTGTTGGATTGATTATTGGCCCATGATCATTTGGAGAGAGCATAGAGAGCTAGAGTCGAAGATTTTGGGGATGAAGAGTTGGTTTCAAGGAGATGCATGTCAACACTAAGGCTTGGTTGTAAACTTCTTCATATATCTAATGCAAGTTAATTTTCTGTCCCATATATTTTGTTGATGTTTGATTTTAGATATATATTGCTAGATTCCTTGGTCACTAGAATAGATTAGTATATCATATTCTAGTTGCTTTGATTCGTTTCATGTTGAGCTTGATTGCAGGTACACAGGTGGACTATCAAAGCCTTGTATTCCAGATATCTACAGCGTCTAGGGAGAGTTATCAGCCTCTGTGATCTATTTGTTCTAGATCTGAACCATTCAGACCAGTGGAACACCTTTGTTGTCTGCAAGAGGTGAAATATTCCAGCTAACGAATCTGGTGACTCCGTTGGGGAACTAGTATTCAGTTGTTCTGATCTTCCTCAATTTGCAACTCTTGTCTGAATCCAAGCTCCGTTTTCTTCAACTCTTTTCAATCAGGTCTACTTTCTGATTTGTATTATTTGAGTTTGAAATTTCCAGATCTATTCAGATCTGAGTTATTTCGGTCTTTTATGCTCTGTTACCACATTCAATTTGACAGTGTTTTCCTTGATCTAGTCTTTTTTGATCTGATCCATTGATCTCTTTTTTGTTTTAGCCATCTACAGAGAACTGCGGCCATGCTTTGTACGAGGAGCGGTGCCACTGCCTGAACATAGTGAGCAATAAGCGGTGCCACCACCTGTATCTGGTTTGTGAGGAGTGGTGCTTCTTTGGAAACACTCTTACAACACCTACGAAGCGCGGTGCCAGGTAGGCATTAGTCCAAAACACTTTTTCCTCATTTTTCTTTTGCAAAATTTGGAATTTTGGTTGCTTTAAGTTCTATTATCAGGCTTGTGTTACTGAATCTGATGTGTGTGCCTTGCTACTTTGATGGTTTAAGATTGATTTGAGTGGAATTTCAAAAGTTTGTTTAGTCTTTTTTATTGTTCATCTGCTTCTTGCTTGTTGGTTGTGCTTAAAGAAGGATTTCTTGTTTTCTGAAAGTTTGGGTGCTCATTGAACTCTCTTTTCGTTGTGTATACTGAAAGAAGAACACTAAATTAGCTTCTAGATTTCATTTCTTGCTTGCATAGTAAACTTCTTTTTCTTTCCTTCAAAAAAGAAAAATTTTGCTTGAGATTAGGACATCATATTTGAGCACTGGATTTGGGTTTTATGATTGGCTTTACAAGCTTTCAGGACCTTCATGATCTTTCGTCTCTCATGTATATAGGACTATCTCGATCAAAATAAAAAAAATGGTAGTTTTAAGTTAGATTTGCTTATGTTTTTTGAGAGATTTGAAAAGTTAGAGTGCATTGGCATACAGGTGTGCTTGGTGTTGTTCTTTTAGGAAAAAAGATTCTCACCCTCCTCATTTGCTTTCGAAAAGAAGATTTTTGGTTTGTAAAAGTAATTGCTTGTCTTTGATTTGATGTTCATGACTGTTGATTGGAATGATTTTTGGTTTTGAAACAAAAAAAAAACACTCTCTTCCCTCTCCTAAGTAGGCATATTGAACGGTAAAGTGAACATTTGCACAAAGCATATTGCATGGTTTTACTTTTCTGTCAAAACATCATGCATTCACCTAACCGTACAAGTTAAAATTAACAGTAGTTATAAGTTAAAATTTACGCAGTAACTTGAGTGATAGGTTAGAGACGTGTTCGGGCATCATAAAACGTAGGAGCTATCTGTTATACCAAAATCCTATCACCATCATGTGATAAGACCTTTGACATACCTACTTGCCCTGAATTCCAGCTTCTGGAGTAAAGACTAATTGGTTTTTTATCAGTCTATCATATAAATTCCCAGCACCACTCATGCCCCTTTATCCAGGAGTGGTACCCCTATTCGCACCGCTTTTCATCGGTTGTCCACAAGCGGTGCCACCGCCTATCACCCTTGGTCCATAGGCGGTTATTACCAGAACCACTCTGTCATATAAGGAGAAGCGCGGTACCCTGGGTAAAAAGGGAAAAAGAGAAGTTTCTCGAGGCTTCTAGATGATAAGCCTCATGTATTGCCTTATCCCTACTGTTGTGGGTTGGTTGATCTCGAGATCCTTCATCCTAGGATCTTAAAGGCCACCTCACCCACTCATTTCTCAACCATCTCTATCCATCTATCCCTATAAATATGAGCTCATAGCCATGGTTGAGGGGAGAACATTGAAGGTATTGTTATGCTGTTGGACTGATTCTTGGCCCAAGACCATTTGGAGAGAGCATAGAGAGCTAGAGTCGAAGCTTTTGGGGATGAAGAGCTAGTTTCATGGAGATGCATGTCAACACTAAGGCTTGGTTGTAAACTTCTTCATATTTCTAATGCACGCTGATTTTCTGTCCCATATATATTGTTGATGTTTGATTTCAGATATATATTGCTAGATTCCTAAGTCACTAGCATAGATTAGTAGATCATATTCTGGTTGCTTTGATCTGTTTCGTGTTGAACTCTTTTGTAGGTACATAGGTGAACTATAAAAGCCTTGCATTCCAAATATCTACAGCATCTACGGAGAGTTATCAACCTCTATGATCTATTTGTTCTGGATCTGAACCATTCAGACCAGCGGAACACCTTGCTGTCCGCAGGAGGTGAAATATTCCGAGCAACACTGTCATTATTTTCTCAGCATTACATTCTGAGACTCGCACGGTTCTTCCTCGTACCATCGGTATATCGAATGGCCTTCCACGTACCCTTGAGTTATATAGAAAGGTACTTCACATACTTGATTGTATATCGGAAGGCCCCTTGTGTACAGTTATGCATTAGACAGCACTACTACCAATTCGAGCTCTCGCATACCTTGAGTATATCGGGAGACCCCACTAGGGTACCTTATCTTTCTGAGAAGAGCCCTTTGGTCGTCTTGTTTGCGACCATACACTGAAAATAGCATTTGGGGAGATTACTACGCACGTACCCTCGAGGTATATCGCGAGTGGCACCTACTTGACAATCCTAGTGAGAGACTTGACTTTTGAACTCCTCCTGTCATTTTAAGTCTGCTTGTTTTGACCTATAGTTTGAGTAGGGAAGTCTTTTGGTGTGTTTTTTCTATATTTTCAGACCCTATGTTAGATAGGAACTGTACAAACTGGCTGAGTTAAGACAGTCCAGGAGAGTACGGGGCTTGCCACCTGATTTATTCCTGTTTCGGGAGAAAATCCAATGGAAGCTATCGTCCAAGGAGCCGCTACCACCTCCCAAGTGGGAGATAATGTGGTGGTGGAAAGTGGAGTACCATATGCTTCACACTTGCCTCCCTTGGTCCAACATCCTTCGCAGGAAGATTCATCGTTCCATTTTCCCTTGGAAGGTCATGTTGATGATACCCGTCTGGACTTTGGTCCTAATGCTCCTTTTTGGGAGACACCTATCGGACAGGCCATTGCTTCATTTGGCACCTGTGTAAGTTCTCCTGAGAATGAAGAAGAATGCAGGCAATACCATGCTGCTATTATCCGTGCACAGGAGGTAGAAAAGTAGATTGATAACCTATTAGGCTCTACACCAATACAATCCACATCTCTTCCTGTGGGATATCATTCACTAGCCAATTCTATGAGACCCATCAAACCAATTATAGATCGTCCATTAACAACCCACAACCCAAGTCAAATTTCTACCCCTCTCACCTCTTATGTTATGTCTGTTCCAAATCCTCCCAGGTCTTTTGCATTTGGGACCCGACCTTCAATTCATGTTTCTTCAATACCTTTGAATGTCGGGGGGCAACCCTCGGCACGGCCTACGTTATCTGATACCAGAGTTGTACCTAGTCAATAGCATATCTCTAACATAGAAACATCTATATTTTTTGTCCCTCCCACCCACACTAATGTGGTAAATCCCCCATCTAGTTCAGGTCAGCCCTTGGGGACACAACCTATTACCATCCAGTCTTCTAGTGTTTATGGTTATCAAATACCTGTAGGTAATCATCCATCTAATCCTACAGGAATTTCATACCCTAGTAACACTTTTCACCATGGGGGCAACCCAATTGGTCTTACATGCCAGCCATGGGAGGGATACCTATACATACTGTGGGAGGTGCAGGAGGACCACCTTATGGAGGTCCTCCTCATGGGGGACCCCATGGTCCCGGAGGATCTGGAAATTTTCCTCCTCATGGTCCTGGAGGTCCTAGTGGTCCTAGGGGACCTAGTGTCTTTCCTCCTTATGGATCTGGAGGGTCTAGTGGCCCTCCACCTAGTGGCTCTGGTGGCTCTGGAGGTTTTCCACCTCCTGGAGGATCCAAAGGGTCTGGTGGTCCGCCTCCTAGTGGTATTGGTGGTCCTAGCGGTCCCAGTGGCTCTGGTGGTCCTCCCCCTGGAGGCCCTGGTGGTCCTAGCGGTCCTAATTCTGGAAATCAACCCCCCATGGGTGGATCTTCTGGTGGTTCTTCCTCACAGCAACCTATTTATCAATCTACCTATGTCCCTAATGGTAATTATATGCCATATCAATATTACCAGTATGTGGAACCCAATAGACAGTTACCTTTCCTGGCAACTTTAGACTTGTCTGATTTGTCCAAGTTGATTAATGATACCATTCGACACAATCCCTTGTGGCCTCCTATTCCAGTAAAGTTACCATCGGATATTCCAAAATTCGATGGGAAGGAGGGTGAAGATCCGCGGAACCATGTTATGACTTTTCATTTATGGTGTTCATCGAACTCCCTCATGGATGATTCCATCCGGTTACGACTCTTTCAATGAACTTTGACCGGTACAACCACGAAGTGATACATTGAACTCCCACAACATTCGTTTGTGGATTTTGGCTCGTTGGCAACCAAATTTCTTACGCCCTTTCAGCTCCCTATTCATTATGAAATGGGCACTGATATTTTAACTTCTCTACGACAAAACACCTCCACCCACATTTCTGATCATCTTCATGAGTGGAGAAGGCGGAGAAGGCTTATTAAGGCCCCTATTCCGGATTAGTTGTTAGCTGAATGGTTCACTAAGTCCTTGTTTCCTCCTATTGCCCGATATGTGGCCATGGGCAGTGCCATTACCAAAGAGCAGGCTATTAGTCAGGCTCAGTACCTAGACTTGGTCTATTCCCAGTCCGGGACTCTTTATGACCTGATTCCTCAAGCTCCTCGCCCCAGCACTAACCCTGCCAAGCCACCAACAGAAGTACCTGTTGATGGGATTGTTGGTTCAATCCAATACCCATCCACAGCGAAACCTACCAAGCAAACCCAAACTGCTACTCCTTCGACTCAAAAGGTTTCTGCCGAGGTCAATTCTATTCAAAGTACTCAAACCTCGGGTAATAAAAAGAAAGGTAAAAATTGAAATAAAAAAAATGGAAACCAACAGGAGACCCCACGATCAACTAATAATGACAATGACAAAGGGAAAAGGAAGGCTAAATATCCTTGTCTGTTATGTGGTGGTGACCATTTTTCAAAGGAGTGTCCCCGTCAGGACGAAATCTCTTAATTTTTGAAGTCCAATCCCGCACCTGCAGTACTTATGGATCCCTTTCCCTCTCAACAACAACTGGTAGACCACATGTCTAACCAGGGTAACTCTAGTTCATCAGAGGAAATTCGTATGATGTCCTTAGATACCATCCATCTGCAAACTCGAATTCCGAATTATGATAAACCCGCAGATAAGAACAAAGATCAATCTTCTTCAAGGAAATCTCCCTCTACTAGTTCTCCGGAATCCTCATCTACTGTTCCCTTGTCTATCGAGAAGCCTACTCTCAACATGATTTTGTGCCCACCAAAGAGTACTCTTCGGAAGCCTGTCTTTAATCCCAATGCCCGAGATGCTCAATTTTATAATGTATTTGAAGATCTCGCTTAGGCACCTTGTGCGATGTCTACCCTAGAAGTACTCCAAAGTTGCCCCACACATCGCAAGAACTTGTTGACAGCTTTAGGAGTTGTAGACATGGACAACACTAACTTGATCCATTTCAACTTTGAGAACTATAAACCTATATTACCGCATAAACTTGCTTTTTAGATCATTATGAAAGTAGTGGGAAACAAAGTCTTTCGAACGGTACTAGATGAAGGAGATTCGACCTCGATGTTATCTCTAACTTGTTGGAAAGCTCTTGGCTCTCTCGAGCTTGTTACATCACCTATGACCCTTAAATACTTTAATGGATGAGGTTTCCAACCCCATGGTCTCATATCAACCCTCACGGTCAAGCTGGGGGGAAAAACCATTTCCATCCAAGTAGAAGTGGTAGATGCCCCTTTGGATTATAACCTCCTTTTAGGAAGGAATTGGTTCTATGCCATGAATGCTGTTGCTTCAACAGTATTTCGAATGGTCCAATTCCCGCATCTTGGGAGAATTGTTACCATTGACCAGCTTGATTTCTGTACGCCGGATGTTACTGCTTCCACAGCTAATAACATCCCCATGTTAGGTCATTCCCCTCCTCCTTACCAATTGATTGGGGTAGGTATGCTGAAGGATTCATCCCTTATGGGGATTTTTCCATCTACTCCTCCTAGCACAGATACCACAACAGTACATATGATCGCCTCATTTTATTTTGAGCCCAAGGGCCAAAATGTTGTTGATTCCACCTCGTTGAGCCCACACAAAGCTATGTATGACACCATTCAAACTTGTTTCGGTGATCACACTAATGACCTTCATTTAGTGGCTTCGGATCCTTACCATTTACCGTACTGGTTAGAACCTTCTCTTCTGATTCTAGATTATCTCTCCGAAACTTTTCCTTCTGACGAGTCCATTATAGAGATCATGAATACGGATGAGCCCATTTGGGAGGATCACCATCATAGATCCATGTTCCTCCCCAATACCAGTTCGGGCAGCCATGATTTTGCATCCTTGTTTCCTACTGATATTGTCAACATTCCGCAAAGTCCTATATTGTTGCAAGACACAGATTCTGAAGGAAACCTTTGCAACATTACTCAGACAAACCCAATTGACATATCAGCTAAGCCTGATGTTATTGAGCACGTTCATGTTGGGCAGAACTACTCCACAGATGAATCTGAAGCATATAAGGCACTTTTTAAAGAATTCCGTGATATTTTCTCCTGGTCCTATGAAGAGATGTCAGGGATTGACCCTTTCATTGTGGTCCATGAGATTAAAACTTATCCCACGGCCAAACCTGTCAGGTAGAAACTTAGGCAAGTCCATCCTAGGAAGGCCACAACTATTAAAGCTGATATTGAGAAACTTTTGAAAGCTGGTTTTATTTACCCTATACCTCTGACAGAATGGGTATCGAACATTGTCCCTGTCAATAAAAAGCAGGGCACCATTAGAGTCTGCACGGAATTTAGGGATTTAAATAAAGCTTGTCCCAAGGACAACTTTCCTACCCCACATATCGATCAGATTATCGATAATTGTGCTGGAAGTGTCATCTTTTCATTCATGGATGGCTTCTCCGACTACAATTAAATTGAGATATTGCCCTCCGATCAGCATAAGACAACATTCATTTTCCCATGGGGAACCTTTGCATATAAGAAGTTACCTTTCAGCTTGAAAAATGTTGGAGCCACATTCCAGCATGCGATGTCCTATGTGTTTCACGACATTAAACATATTGTTGAACCATACCTTGATGACCTCCCTGCTCATTCACAGTGACAGGAGGACCATCCTGGTCATCTTAGAGACATATTCCTGAGATGTCGTCATTATAATATACGACTCAATCTGCATAAATGTGTTTTTTGTGTTGAGACGGGACGTTTTCTTGGCTTCGTGGTATCCAAAGATGGCATCCGGATCCTTTGAAGATTGCCGCTATAATTAATCTACTAGCCCCAACCAACATCATTGAACTCCAAAGTTTGCAGGGGAAGGAAAACTTTCTCCGTCGTTTTGTGTGCAATTTCGCTGAGAAAACGCACGGTTATATGCGTCTCCTCAAGAAGAACACTCCATTCTTCTGGGATGACCAAGCCCAACACACCTTTGATAATCTTAAGCATGTTCTGACCCGTGATACAGCCCCCGGATTATTCAAAGGACTTTCTCTTGTATATTGTTGCCTCCGCTACTACCATCGCTATGGTTTTGGTACTGGACAATCTCCATGGTCAGGAGCATGTGATTTATTTCGCCAGTAAGAATATTATTGATTCTGAAACCCGTTATTCACATGTGGAGAAGCTAGCTTTGGCCATGGTCATTACTGTGCAAAAATTTCGTCACTACATTCAGCTTCGCACTACCAATGTATTTCCAAACTAGAACCCGATGTACTACATTCTAACTCGCCAGGTACTCAGGGGAAAGTATTCCCGTTGGATCGTCATCCTTCAAGAGTTCGATCTCGATTTTTCCAAGGCTACATCAAAGAAATCCTTGGTTTTTGCTAAGCTTATATGTGACCTTCCCTGTGCTACCACGGAATCTGAGCCCAGCGATTCATTTCCAGATGAATTCATGTTCCTAATTATCACTACTGATCCTTAGTACGGAGATTTGTTGATTTATCTCCAGACCCAACATTTTCAGTCGCATCTCTCTCACGATGATCGTCACTGCATCTGTCACCACGCGAAATACTACCTTATCTTGAATGATACCTTTTATAGACATGGGATTGATTCCATTCTCTGATGATGCCTCACTCATGAGGAGGTTGAACACGTGCTGAATGATTGCCACTCTGGAGCATGCGGCGGCCATTTATCTGGGATGGCTACAGCCCAGAAAATCCTTCGCACTGGCTATTTCTAGCCTTCTGTATTCAAAGACTGTCATGAGGCTGTTAAGAAATGCCCACCCTGTCAAAAATTTTATCCCAAAAAGCACACCCATCCTGCTCCCCTTCACCCCGTCATTGTCATTGGCCCTTTTGCCAAATTGGGGATTGACTTCATGCATTGTAAGCCTACCTCATCCAAGGGGCATGGTTACATCATCATAGCCGTGGATTATTTCACAAAATGGGCTGAGGCCATGCCTACATATGCAGAAGATGGTAAGACTGTCGCTCTCTTCTTGTTCAATCATATCATAGCTAGATTTGGAGTTCCATAGTCCATCGTCACTGATCACGGATCTCATTTCCGTAATCAAATGATGGAGGAATTGAGTTCCAAGCTACGTTTTTTCCATGAAAACTCTACGCCGTGTTATCCGCAAGCTAATGATCAGGGAGACGCCATTAACAAGGTTTTGAAAACTATGCTTCGTCGGATGGTTGGAGATCATAAATCCAATTGGAATCTTGTTCTTTTTTCCACTCTTTGGGCTTATCAGACTTCCATGAAAATAGCTACTGGTTTCACGCCATTCCAGCTTGTCTATGGACTTGAAGCTGTCTTGCCGATCCAATGTCAGATTCCATCTTTACAACTTGTCGTCGAACTTCTCCCAGACACTTCCGCAGAGGAAGTGAGATTTTTGTACTTGAATAACCTTGATCAGACTCGTAGAGATGCTACCTTGACTAATGAGGCACATAAGAAATGCATCAAGGTGCAGTACGATAAATCCGTCCAGCCTCATGTTTTCAATGAGGGTGACCTAGTTTTGACTTATGACCAGAGATATGACAAGCTAGGGAAGGGTAAGTTCAAGTCTATGTGGTATGGACCTTTCATTATTTCCAAGGTGTTAGAGAAAGGAGCCTATGAGTTAGTTGATTATGATGGAATCCCTTTGGGGCAACCTTGCAATGGGTTGTACCTGAAAAGGTACTATGCCTAGGTTTTCTTGGATGGTATCTTGTATATATGTATATTGATTGACTTTCAGTGTGCTTTTAGTATTTTCAAGATGGTTTTGATTTTTTGTGTCCACATCTGTTTATACCATGTTTTGGTCATGCAGATGGCTTTCTATGGCTTCGCTGATGGTGCTTGCCACCACACCTTGAATCTAGCCTCGGCTGCTTGGGTTCTTTATTCCCCAGTAGAAGATTTGGTCAATTCAGGAGCAGTTTGCTTAGGTCCCGCTACTAATAACATCACCGAGTATGAAGCAGTCATCGGTCTTCTGACTAAAGCTGCCTCCCAGGATATCCATGATCTAGTAGTTTTGATGGACTCTCAGCTCATGGTTTTTCATTTAAACCATGTCTATACCATTAGGAACCCAGTGCTCCTCCGCCTCTTTCGGAGGGTACGTTTGTTAGAAATATCATTTGGAACCATTACCTATAGGCATATCGCTAGGGAACATAATGTAGTTGTTGATTCATTGGCTAATTACATCCTAGATTGGCATATTTCCCATTCATGACGTTAAAGCAAACATGGTACAGTGTAAATAAACATTTAAAGACACATAGAACTCATAGAAAATGCATTTGTCCATTTGAAACGTATAAACACCATGTAAAAGTCTGTATATATATAGACGAAAAGGTTTTACAAAAAATAGGTCCCGAGACCTCATCTGAAGCACGTAGGCTTTCAGGCAAAATCATCATACAAAAAATCCTGAAGCTATCAGTTTCAGTATGCATGTCTCATCCACTAATGGTGCTTGTGATAGCACGTCACTGCTCGAGCCACCCTGCGTAGTAACCTGCTGAATCGGCCTGGTACTCCTACCGTACATCTCTGATATCTAGTCGGGAGGTCATCTATATCAGCATCTAGGATGTCCAGAGTCAACCTCTCTAGGTTCTCCTCTAGCTCCCTGGTGATATCATCACCCTGTGGCATGAAATGAGCTCCGGCTCGCCTGTCTAATGGAGATGCTCCTCCAGGCCTCGCTGCTCCAACATCTACATGAAGACAAACAGGTCTCATCACTTATCATAAAAAATAAAAAACATAAAAATATTTTCCATTATTAGGGTTTCTTGCTTCTTACCAATGTCACCCCACTGCCCTCCAGGTGGGAGTGGTAGGTCAAGATCACTTGTAAAATCTATGCCCGCATAGGCATAGTCCTCGACCATGAGCATCTGATCTCGCAGCCATCTAAAGAATGGATCATCGAACTTCACTCTGCCCCTACCTGGTCCTGTGCGAGCCATGACCTGGATCCACCTCAGCATGCGGGGGTCCCATGCTCTCAGACTCCGGAAATTCACTTGGGGCCTCATCTGGGAGACCCGCTCAAAGAAGAAGCAAGCTAATATGGAACCAAATCCAAACTGCTTCAGCTCTCCCCATCGACATTTAGTCAGTTGATCCTTCAAGATTGGAAGCAATGCTTCCACCCAGTTGAACACCGTAGGTGCCATAGCCTCTAGGGCATACAACATATGTGCCCTGGAAGCCTGATGCACATCCTGGCTCCCTAACACCCTCTACATGGTGAACAGAACAATCCGTAGAGCCCTGTCTATCACTGCCCTGATGGGGATTCTCTTCCCCGATGTGCCTGTACCTAGTACACAGTGTCGATCTATGAGCTCTCTGGTGGTAATGTCCCCACTACAGGAACCTATCAGTGAGATGGGGGCACCCCGCCTCGATAGGCCAGTCAGGAAGTATATATCCTCTACCTCCACTGTGAGTATGTGTTCCCCCACCTCGAAATACTATTATTCTGGATTCCACATTCTCAGTACGTGTTCCAGTAATCTCTCGTGGGACACCATGCTTGGTGTCCAAAAGAACTTTAAGAGCCCATAGTTCCAAAGTGCGGCAACACAAACCAGATTCCTTTCAGCAGCAGCATCCTCGTCATCATGTGTTCTTTCCTTCCATATCACCATATTTTGGGACACCTAGACCTGCCAAAAATAACAATGGTATGCATTAATATCATCCTGAAGTCATTGCAAATCAAAAGAATGAAGAAATCTTGTCCATATCATTTGTTTAACTTCTCCACAGCCGGCACCGCCTATGCCCCGTTGGAGATAGACGGTGGCACTGCCTGTCCACTGTATTCTTGGCACAGTTCTTGGGCGGTACCGCCTATCCCATAAGGGCTAGACGCGGTGCCCGCATATTGGATTTTAGGGCTTGCAAAATAGGCCCAAATCCCCACCAAATCCCAAAATAGAAGCTATGAAATGAAAGAGAAGGGTTTTAGCTGTTACCTGCAACTGACGAGACTAAAAATGGATGGTCGGAACTCCCGGTATCAGCTGTGGAAGATCTGGCTAGAAAATGCTCCAAGTGCTCTCTGCTAGAGGTAAATAGTGAAATGTTTGAATTTTTTACTATTTACTTGCCTTATATAGACATTTTTTGGGTCTGACTTACTATAGTTTTGATATTACATCATGTTCTGGTCAAAATCTATTTGTCATAATCCCTTAATGTTGATTTTGAATGCATTTAACACTTGTTCATGAGTCGTCTGCAGGTTGACTTTAGTAAGACGCTTTGGAAAGTTTGTTTATGGATTTTTCATACTTTCACAAAACGGAAAAGGTCGTTGAGTGTTTATTATGACACTTTGTCACGCTCGTAAAAATCCAGTATCAAATTTTCGAGTCCAGTTCAAGTTTCTTTCCAGGCTCGTAAAATACGACATTGTGTAAAGAAGCATCATGGAGTTCTCTTTTCACCTCTTTTTCAGGATCCATAAATATGAAAAAGTCGTTGAGTCTGTTTCTGATTCTTTCCAGGCTTGTAAAACATTACGTTGTGTAAAGAAACCTCATGGAGTTCTCTTTAAACCCTTTTTAGGCTCCCTAAATACGAAAAGATCATCGAGCGATCTTGTCTTCTTCACGCTCATTAAAGTATTTAAAGAGTCGTCCACCCGACGGTAAGTTATCTCTTTCTCAGTTCGGATATGATTGTTTACGAGAAAGGAACACTCCAGCCAATCATGACTGGAAGAGTTATCTAAGGTATGATTTTATACTTTTTTGGGCCTTAGAGACTAAATCATATGAAAAAGGACACCCATGGAGTTTTCCTCTCTATTCGTTCAGACTCTCTAAACATGAAAGATATGGAGTTTTCTTTCAGTGGACTCATTAAATTAAACATTGAGAGACCCGTTTTGGGAACGAACCCCTCCTCTCTCAGGTTCGTAAAACATATGAGACTGGACTTGTCTTCTGACAAGCTACATCGAGTGTTTATTACCCTCTTTGAACTCGTAAAACTGAAAAGAGGCACTCATCAATCATGATGGGGGAAATGGGAAGGGAATCATTTTGCAAATAATGGCAATTGTTTGTTGTTACCTTTGAACATGGCACTTGTCTGCACAATCATGTCAGTCAATTGGGTATTCAGCTGATCTCTGTGGCGATCCACTTTCATGAGTCATGTCAATCCTTTGAGTCTTTCAAAAGAATGCATTGTCCGTTGTCGCATTGTGTATCTGTCCTGTCTAGTCATGCTGCCAAGTCATTTTGTTGTGCCGCCTGATGTTCAAAGAAGATCTGAAGAAGTTTTACCTCTGTAGTCTACACAGTCTTTGTGTCAGTATCTTTGAGTCAGTCATATGGTTACTACATTCACATCATTCCGAAACTATGTTCTGAGTTTCGTGTCGTCGATGTGGGACTCATCATGGCCCTCCTTCGACGAGACTATTCTCGTCGACATCAGCTCATCATCCAGGAAATAGTCTTAGAAACAATATTTAGTACCTTGAGGTCTGTATTCCTTAATGAAATATTCTCTCACTCTCGACATAGGTTCACATCATTAACCTTTGATCGATAGAATCGACTGGGTGTTCGACATCAGGACATCTATTCGCACTCAGTAGATTGTACTAGGGTATCTTAGGAATCATTGACATTAATGATGATATCCCTCGCACTTGTTAACGGTTCACATCATTGGCCGGTAATCAAGTGGTTTCTACCATGTTCGACTTCATATCATTGTAATCACATGGATAGAATCGTACTTTGTGGAAGACGAGACGAAGGCCCTAGGCATTTGTTTAAAAGTGCTCATTGCTTTTTCCCCAGGTTGCGATGGAGTTTTGTATATCTAGCATGGATCCACATTTGTATGGTTGTGGCTATGCTCAAATTTGTGTCTGTATGACATAGATATACGTTGTATGTCTGGTAGCTATGTCCAAGTTTGAGTCCTCTATCACATGGATCTACGCTGTATTCTAGTAGCCATGCTTGTTTATTCCACTCATGGATCTGCCTTGTATTGGTCTGCAGCTATGAGTTTGGTTACTTGTGTCTATGATTCAACATACTGATTGACTACATATGCCTACTTGACTGCATACTCCAATCGAGCCGACATTTTCATCTCCTGGCGACAACTTGTTCTCAAAGCTCTCGTTTATCGTCTCACTCTAAGACTCATGCTTTGGGGGGAATCCTGTTATACCAAAATCCTGTCACCATCATGTGATAAGACATTTGACATACCTACTTGCCTTGAATCCCAGCTTCTGGAGTGGAAACTAAATGGTTTTTTATCAATCTATCACACAAATTCCCAGCACCGTGCATACCCCTTTATCCAGGAGTGGTACCCCTGCCCGCACCGCCCATCATCTATGTTCCATAAGCGGTGCCACCACCTATTACCCTTGGCCCATAGGTGGTTATTACCAGAACCACTCTGTCATAGAAGGAGAAGCACGGTACCCTGGGTAAAAAGGGAAAAAGAGAATTTTCTCAAGGCTTCTAGATGATAAGCCTTGTGTACTTCCTTATCCCTACTGTTGTGGGTTGGTTGAGCTCGAGACCCCTCATCCTAGGATCTTAGAGGCCACCTCACCCACTAATTTCTCAACCATCTCTATCCATTAAAGCCCTATAAATATGAGCTCATAGCCATGGTTGAGGGGAGAACATTGAAGGTATTGTTATGCTGTTGGATTGATTATTCGCCCAAGATCATTTGGAGAGATCATAGAGAGCTAGAGTCAGAGCTTTTGGGGATGAAGAGCTAGTTTCATGGAGATGCATGTCAACACTAAGGCTTGGTTGTAAACTTCTTCATATATCTAATGCAAGTTGATTTTCTGTCCCATATATATTGTTGATGTTTGATTTCAGATATATATTGCTAGATTCCTTAGTCACTAGCATAGATTAGTAGATCATATTCTGGTTGCTTTGATTTGTTTTGTGTTGAGCTTGATTGCAGGTACATAGGTGGACTATCAAAGCCTTGTATTCCAAATATCTATAGTTTTTAGGGAGAGTTATCAGCCTCTGTGATCTATTTATTCTAAATCTGAACCATTCAGACCAATGGAACACCTTGCTATCCGCAGGAGGTGAAATATTCCAGCTAGTAGCAGCAAGGTCATCCACAAATACCTCAATAATTGATTTGAGATCATGGAAGATCAAGGTCATATCCTGCTGAAAAGTGGCTTCGGCATTCTTAAGGCCAAAAGGCATCTTCTGATATGCAAAGGTTCCCCAAGGACAAATAAAGGCAGTCTTATGTTCGTCCTCAGGTTTAATTTGTATCTGATTGTAGCCGAAAAAGCCGTCCATAAAGGAAAAAACCTCGCTACCCGCACACTCATCCAAAATTTGATCAATAAATGGTGTGGGGAAATTGTCTTTATGACAGGCACGATTCAAGTCACGGAAATCAGTTCATATACGGATCGCTCCCTGTTTCTTATCCACCGGAACAAGATTCGAAACCCGCTCCGTCAAGGGAAAGGGATAGATAAAACCATCTTTCAAGAGATTTTCTATCTCTGCCTTAATTGCGGGTGCTTTCCTAGGATTCATTGCATGCAAGCGTTGTCGAACAGGCTTAGCATTGGGATAAGTTTTAATTTCATGTTCAACAATGCAAGGGTCAATACCTGGCATTTCATCGTAAGACCAAGCAAAGATATTACGA
Organism: Pseudotsuga menziesii; assembly: GCA_001517045.1. Taxonomy (NCBI): domain Eukaryota; kingdom Viridiplantae; phylum Streptophyta; class Pinopsida; order Pinales; family Pinaceae; genus Pseudotsuga; species Pseudotsuga menziesii. The sequence goes on from LPNX010479594.1 coordinate 375,060, forward strand.
AATTTTTTAAACAGCTCGATGTGCTCTTGAATCTCAGCATGGGAACATTCTGCCCTAATATAGACATTCTCAATCTTGTCAGGATCATGAGAGATATTGATAGGAATGGTAGGAGATATATTTGTCATGTTCCCATCAGCCATCGGACTAGGAGAGCTTAATGGAACCATGGGACTACCAATTCTCTCAATAAGAACCTCCCTAAAGTCCTCACTGTTAGTTTTTCAACATTTAAGCTAGCATTATGATAAGATCTTTTCACTGAGAGAATAACAAGCACAGCAATCACATAAGCACATCACAAGAGACA
>LPNX010479594.1:379670-447689 GCA_001517045.1 Pseudotsuga menziesii
CGGTTGAAGAATCTTCTCTTTCATATCTAGATCTCTTTCTGGATGGTTCATCATCCTCTGCAGCATGAGCATGATGTCTTCTTTGGCCTCGTCTCCCTTTGAAACTGGAACCTCCATCCTCATGTAGGTGTCCAATCCATTTTCTTCAGAGAGATCATATACTTCCAGGTTTGGAAGTTTTCAACTTCCACAAGCTTTTAACTAAGCTGATGTGATATATCATATTGAAATGAGAACCTCAAATGGAAATAGCAAAGGATTAGATCTTACCGATTTGAGGTGTCCGTCCTTGTCCCGAAGTTCGTTGATCTAGGGTTTGTCACAGAAACCCTAATTTTCAAAACTTGGAATATTTCAAATCTGAATGGATGAACAGATAGATCTCTTCAAATGGAGCTGTCCAATGTACTCCTTTTCTGAAAACAATGAAGGGAAACTATCGGAACAGGAAGCCCTAATTTTCTGATTTCTTCTACAAAAATGCCTGTTACTGTTTCTATGATATCTCCGAAATTACTAATCCTCTATGTCTGAAATTTCTCACTGAGCTAACCTCGCATGTCCCTAATCCATAACCATAGGTTTAATCAGAATTGGTTTCACCATTTGGGATTTATGATCGTTTTCCCAAGGTGACCTGTTACTGGACTGTTCAGAATAGAGAAGTTGTACGGCATGCCACGTGTCACTGGTTCATCTTCTGAGTCTAAAATTCGGACCACAGAACGTACAGTCCTTGTCCTTTCTGGAACATCTTCAGGAATTCCATTTGGACCTCTGTAGTCCAAGATATTGCAGATCTCCCCAGGTGTCCTGTTTATGGATGATTTCTGGAAGAGGATGGAACCCTCACTTGGAGAGATCATATCTCCCAGAATATAGCGAATCAGAAGCTGACCTTTGGACAAAGTGTTCATCAGGATTGTATCTTCAGCCCCTACAATTTTTAGCTTCTGAGACTTCACCAATATCAGAATATAGCGACTGTACCAAAACGTAGCAGTTTTAGTATTTAGGGTTTCTCCTAGCTCAGGGTCAAACTAGGGTTTGACTTTCCCGGAGTTTCACCCAACCAAATTTATTGATCCAGGTATCTAAATTTTGGTTTTGATGAGGAGAAAAATCCTATGCTAGTCTCACCCAAAAATTCCTCTTCTGTAGAAAGCCCTAATTTCCACATCGAAACTGAAAATGCTTGAAATTGAATTCCGTATCGACAGAACGATGCACCATTTAATGGAGAGTCATCTTAGCATACTTTTGCTGAAAATCTGTGGAGGAAGATCCACAAAATGGGAAGCCCTAGTTTCTATAGCTGCACAATGTCTTCTTCTCAGGTTAGCTCTGATACCATGTTAGTTTCTCAACATTTAAGCTAGCATTATGATAAGATCTTTTCACTGAGAGAATAACAAGCACAGCAATCACATAAGCACATCACAAGAGACAAGAGACAGAAATATTTTAGGAGGGGAAACCATAAATGGAGAAAACCCCTCAACTTCCTCTAAGATAGTATCACCACAAGATGTGATCCCAAAACAGTAAGATGACCTCCCAACACAACAGCAGCCTTCTGTCTTCTGTCAAGCCAAAGTATTTCCTTCTCCAAAGGTGCGCCACACTTGAGAGAGCAAGTGATGTAATTCACAAGTGATAAATAGAGAGACTCTCACTCTCTATTTATATTCTTCCATTGACTTGAAGTGCACTCAACCATGTAGGCTTAACTTATAATTAATTACATGAGCCTACACCTTAATTAGTGTATAATAACCCAAGTGCCCCGAAACTGTGGGGACTTACCTAATGAATTGACAAGACTTGTTTACATTAATAATCCTCCCGATCGGAACATCGGGGTAATACAATATGACTCAAATACATAATAGAAACATCCCGGAATAAACATCGGGTTACAATATATAAAATACATATAAGAATACATTCCGAAGTTACATATACATCAACACTCACGCTCCAAGCGGTCAAGATCAGGAAGAAAATAAGATCTATGATGCAAATCTTCCCAAGGTGGCTTAACCCTTGACATGGAGCCAATAATAGCTTCATCTGAAGGAAAAACACTATCAAGGCAATCATGCGTGTGAGAAGATTGAATTGCCCATGCAGGTAACACATACGGGTCCTCCTCCTCCATCCAGGAAGAGGAAGGACTAGGCTCTGCAACACACCCAAGATTATCTTCATAAGCTACCATAGTTGCAGGAAATGGCACGTCAGTCATGATGGGCTCACTCGAAGTATTCGGTGTAGGAAGAATCCAAGGAGCTTCCATATGGTTCGTGCAAAAAGACATCGATCTCACAGATGTCAAATCCTTACCGAAACTTGACCCTATCATAAGGACAAGTGGAGGACAACTCAAGCTTCCCATAAGGGATGGATACATGCCCACACCCACACTCCCAGTTTCTGACTGAGAGTGCTCTACAATCGGGATCGAAGCTCCCGAAGATGCGGTAACTGGCGGATTCTTGAATGACATTTGATCAATCGTAACTATCTTCCCATTAAATGGAAAGCATACAACATGAAATAGAGAAGAAGCTACGGCTTGCATACTGTACATCCAATTCCTACCCAACAAGAGATTATAGTCAAGGGGCGCATCAACCATTTCGACCTCTATCGCAACGGTCTTCCCTCCCAAATGAACCTTAAGAGAAGGAAGGATCCCATGTGGCCTAAATGTTCTCCCATCAAAAGCAGTCAACATGGTACCAGATCTAGACAACTCAGGGGAACCTAAACCCTTCCAACATGATAAAGACATCACAGAAGCAGCAGCGCCTTTGTCAATTACAGTGCGCTTGACGGTCATGTTAAAACATTATACATGAATCAAAAGAGACACATAATAAGGCAAGCGAGGTTGCAGTCCTGCGGTTTCAAATTTAATCACAGCAGAAGAATTATCATCATTCACACCAAGGGCAGAAAGCAAAGCCTTCCTTTGCGAAGGACAACTCTGAAGTACTTGTAGTGCAAACATCGCACAAGGAGTATGGCCCAAATCCTTGACAACAGAATAGTTCTGGGCAGCTCGAGCATTAGGATTGTGCCCCGAACACTTAATGACTCCCTTAGTAATGTGAGGTGCAGATTCAGGTTTATCCATAGGTTTTTCAATACGCAAAGGAGTCCCTGGTGGATCAGGTTCCTTTCCTGGGTCGGTTTGTGACGAACCATAGTCCTTCTCATGGGTCACAACCTTCGTAGCATGCACCATGTTGATGCAACCATGACCACTAGCCTCCGGCGGATCTTGATCACCACCAGACTGATCATGGGTCCTTGAGTTAAGGTTTTGATTGTGAGGTAAAGGGTTGGTCAGCACAACTGGGCCCTGTCCTATGAATCTCGAGGCTTCATCGATACGAGGGCACAAGTAAGTGAGGTGATCCTCCTTACATAACTTGCAAGGAAATTTAACCTTATGTTTAGATTGCTTGTCCCCCCCAGAATTTACGGCGTTCTTTTCATTAGTATTATCATTTTCATTCCTATTCCCACCCTTACAATTGTTCTTACCCTTCTTTCTATTCCTTCCAGGTTTCTGGTTACCCTTATGGTCTGATGATTACACCGAAAGCACACTCGTCGTTTGGGTGGGTTGAGACGAAGCCGTGGCTTGTCCCGAAGCAGATTGGTTGATCGACAATTGACTGAACTGTTGAACAACCGAATCCGCGGGATTAACACTTGCACAACCAACAATGCCATCGGCATGTGGTCCAGGTTTAACTTTGGGGTCGAAACTAGAACACGGAGCGTTGGGAATGATCTCATATAACAAACCGGATTGAGCATAAATCAAGTCCAATTCTTGTGCCCTAAAAATGTCTTGTTCCTCATTTTGAACTCCAAATGTAGAAACATCATTCACTATATAAGGCAATAACGACTTAAGGAACCACTTGAGGAGAAACTCCCGCGGTATGAAGGCTTTAATCAACCTCTTCTATCTATGCCACTCTTGGATATGGTCTGAGATATGCGTGGCTTTATCCTGCCGAAATGTTGATAAGAGTTACGTACCAACGTCGTAACGCACTGGTAGCTGGAAGTGGTTGAGAAAAGTAATCGCTAGGTCATCGAACAAAGTGAATGCCCCCCTAGGTAACTCTATATACCATTTCATGGCAGGCCCTGTAAGGGTGCATTGAAATAGCCTTAAACAAATCGAATCTTCGTGTAAGGAAATGGAAGAGCACCATAGGTGAAATGTAGTAACATGTTCTCTCGCATGCTCTCTAGGTTTGCCCTCGAATTTGGGTATGTCCGAGGGAAGCTTAGTAGGGACATCCGACCAAGCCGGGTCATGAGATACAGGATCGTTCATCAATCTCGACAAGTCAGGAAGATTTAGCGTTGCGAGGAAAGGGAGCCTAGGATGAGTAGGTCGATGCACCGCTCCCTGATAGTTTTGGTTCACATAGGTCTGATTATCGTAACCACCATGGCCTTGGCCATAGTTCCCTCCTCTCGTTTGACCCGTGTAGGGTGGCACGAAAGCACCATAATGTGGTGTACCTTGACTATGTGGGCTACAAATCCATAATTAGGAGAGTAAGCGGGTTGTTGATACCCATACCCATAAGGTGAATAACCGTGTCCATACTACGTACCATAATAAGGTCCATAAGACATCCCATGAGATGTCCCATGAGACACTTCATAAGTAGGAATGTAGGCTCTAGAAGTAATGACATGACCTCCAGAAGTAGGGATATGACCCCCTGAAACAATAGGAGGTACTTGAGCTTGAGACACAACTGTGCAAGTAGCAGCAGTATGGACATGAGTCATAGAGACATTCCATCCCGAAGGACCATGTGAATGAGGTGGAGAAATGACATTCGAAGAACAAGGAATCGAGGACGAAGGGACCTGTGAAATTATGTACATGGTGTTCCCTATAGTCATACATCTTGGATCCGGTATCCTAATAGGATCACTAACCCTAGTTTTAGGACGAATATGTGATGTAGCCTCCACCGCCGGGATGGAAGGTGCAATATGACTCGTGGTCCCAAACCTCTCCACATGGTAAGGAATAGGAGTGCCCCCAGGCATAGTGTTAGGCTCAAACTCTGATTCAAAGTGAAATGCCAAATCATGTGTGGGAATACCATACATGCCATAACTAGTGCTCACGGGTTCATAATGAGTCTCGTCGTCCGGCATTCCATACCAGCGATGTGTGAATAGGGGATTATAGCTAGAGTAAGTGGGTCTATCATGAAAAGTACCTATCTCAAAAATTATAGCACCTAACTCAAAAATTACAGGCATATCAGGTGAAGGATCATAGGTAGGAGTAAACTCCCCGTCATCCACTCGAAGTGGAGAAGAAAGCTCAGGAATACCATCTTCACGATCTCCCATCGTGTGTGAATCAATGTGTGAAGTAGTTTTCCTGGACCATATATTTCTCTCTCCCAAAGGAGGAGGAGAGGTAGAAGGTGAAAGTCCTATTAAATGATGAGAACGTCGAGGAGCTACACCCGAATCCATAATGACTCAAAAATATAAAAGACTCTCTAATTATGCAAACCCTAATCCAACTAACATGCACAGAGCATACACCAATAAAATCTAAAGTCAAACACAAGCAATCAAGGGTAGGATAAGTGAGCTCCCGAATGAAGCAGGTATGTCTCACCTGGGAGAGGCTTGAGACTCCCATACACAACAAGCGGAGGTGCATAACCAATTATTGTGGCCCTTAGCTTCAACACGTAAAGAGACTATGCTGTCCGACCCAAACCTGGCCGGGACACCTGCAAAATAACCCCTGCAAAGTACCCCCCCGATATCCTAGGTAAGGCAACTAAGGTCACCTCAATATAATCAATGCTCAGGAGGATAGTCGCAAGCGGGATTGACCGTATGGGCAGTGTAGCAAAGCCTGAAACTCTCGAAAGAGCCCCCAGATACGAATACAATCCTAGAAATATCTCCGGTGCTACTCAGTTATGACTAGGGGTCATCCCAATCAATAACCACTCACACTGCCTCGTGCTTAACTCCCTTTTGAGAGGAGGATCCTGAGAAACACCAACTATACCAAGGAATTTCACACTCTCACCTGGACAGACACGTACATGTTGTTGTTTAGTGGTCTTGGAGAATTTACTGACAATGAACTATTCCAAGACCCTAAAACCTAATCTTGTTGGTGAACCCTACAAAAGAAAAAGGTGTAATCCATTTTAATTAAGCGTTGATTTTATTTGGCTTTATTACTCAAAAGAGGTAGATGGTCGTGCAACTAATGGTGTTATGACGCAACATAAAGCAAAATGCACACCTAACAATCAATGCAAATGCATTGTGTCCAATGAAAACAGGGTATGCTTCTACATGAAATGCAAAAAATTTCTTTAAATGATAAGTGCAATCATTCCTATATGAAGTCCTGACTAATACTTCAAAGCAAAACCTAGTGCAAGTACCATGCAAAATGCAAAACTGCAATGCATAATGATGCAAATAAGCAAATATTTTTGGATTTTTTGAAACAAAAATGAGATACTAAAGCAAAAGAATGATTCTACTACCCCAGACTCGACAAGCACACTCAAACAGCACTCACACAAAGTACTAAGGTAAAATAAATCTAATGCACTAATCCCAAAACAAAAAATTGAAAATGCAATGACAAGAACAATCTTAAAAAGGAAATTTACCCTAAAAAAAAAGTCTCTAGTCAGAAACAGAGGTGTATACATACTCTAGCAGTGTCAAAGGAGACTCATCAATTATCAAAATTCACCCAGCAACAATCAATCTTCCTCTAGAAGGAAAAACTAAGGGCATACGCGACTGTTCGCAGTAAACCCGTGTATGTACGCGGATATATCAGTGAAAACTGTGTATATACACGACTATGAGTTAAAAACTCACGTACATGAAGAAAAATGCATAAAAACAAAGGCAAACAGACAAGCTGAGACAAACTTTACACTAATCAGACACTACCAGGCATACATGCCCCCAGACTCGACATAGAAATAGAGAAATAAGAGCAATTCAAAGTCATTGAATGCCGATAAAAACCCCCAAAGGACAACTACTAGGAACTCCCTAGTGGAGTCCCCAATTCTATTACAGAGAGAATTCCTAAGGCTTGGGGTACCACAATAGACAGGTTGACTCCAGAAATCAATCCTTTCCAATATGCAAGAGAAATCAAATATCTAACACTAAAGGATCAAAACTCGTACCTTATTCCGGACGATTGAAGTAGATACCCGTTGAGCTTTCCAACTCCAGCTTGAATTGATAAATTACTTCCTCAACAATCAGTAAACAAGACAAGCATGCTATATATATATATATATTGGTGTTAGATCTACTCTAGCATATATAATCAACAACGTATAAGCATTTGAAATCATCCATGGATAAAATATTCATTTAACCATACATTATTGGATAGGAAAAGATATTTCTATTAATATAAAATCATAGATTACAATGAATACAACCTCTGTCGGCACATTTACAAATCAGAGAAACTTAATCCCCCACTTGGGCCTCCATCTCTCGATAGCAAGCTCACAAGCAAAAGGCAAGCTTGGGAAGAACACCAAAGTGCTACAAGGGACAAAGGGATGCAGACTCAAGCATAAGTTCTGGCAACAATGGACTATAGTTTCTTTGCTCTCAATTCTCACATGTTTTTCAATGTATCCAAAGGGTTCCTTATATAGCTCTTCAATGGGGCAATGAAGGGTCGAATCCAAGCGATCTCAAGGAATATGGAAGGCTAGGAGACAAGTGAATCAGATCCATGTCAAGGAAAACTCCAAAATAATTTCACTTTAGGTGGTAAGATTCTTTGGAAACTCTACTCTAACAACTCTCATCATGTTAGTCAGCTACTCCTAAAAAGATATCTCAAAGGGGCTTCAATGAGAAACCTTCTGATCGACATTATTCCCAAAGGTACTGTGCTTTGGAATCTATGTAGACAAGGCTTTGAATTCTTTCAAAGACAATTAAATCGCGTTCCCTGGAACAGTAAACAGACTCTGATTTGGACAGATAAAATCATGGAAAAATTTTCTCTTGAAAACACTCATGAATTAACATCTATCCATGAGTGGCTCTCTCAACGTGGATTGTATAATCTTGCTGGCATTTCTTCCTAGGACAATAAAGGGAACTAGGCGGAGTGGATTTTCCCAAAGATTCTAGTGCATCTGCTTCATAAAAAACAACTTCTTGATGCACTGAAGGGATTAGCACCTGTCAATCTTCATGTTGTTGACCATTGGAGATGGGGGAAGACTAGTATCTACACATTGGTGCATGGTTTTGCAGCACTGCAGCCACACCATCGTCAAATTCTTAATCGTTCAATCTAGAAGCACACATGGGCTACTCACGGGCTACCCAAGATTAAAAAAATATATATATGTGGGTGCTTATGCATAAAAGAGTTTTGACAAGCGGAAATCTTGTTAAAAGAGGAATTTTAAAACCGCACAAGTGCATTATGTGTCGTGAAGCTTCTGAAAACTAAGATCACATGTTTATGGACCGTGTTTTTCCCAATCAGTTTGGGCATTAGTGCTTCAAGGACTTAATGCAACTGTTCCTTCCCATATCTCTGTTATTACTCTTTTCTCCACATGGAAAACACGGTACTCGCAGGTGCTGAACAGTCACAGTTTGTGGAATCAGGTATGGCTCTCCATCCCCACATTCATTTTCTAGAAGTTGTGGCTGGAAAGAGATGATTTGATTTTCAACAGTACCAAGCACTCCCCCTTGATCGTCGTTGCCAAAGCCAAGGCACTTTTAATGGAAGCATTGGGAAATTATTCCTCCAAGATTGACACCACTCTTAAAACAGAAGAAAGAATTTGTTTAGGAACTCTATTGATTCAGGACAGGAAGAAGAAATTAACTCGCCCAACTTACAACCCCGTCTGGAGAATACAAATGTCAGATGTAGAATTCCAAGTTTGGTGGAGAAAACAAGGAAAAGTAACGATCTTCTTTGATGGTGCCACCAAAGGAAACCCAGGAATATCAGGTGTAGGTGGCGTGATCTACTTCCATTATGGATTAGTTAAAGACAACTTTAGCTGGGGATTAGGACACAATACAAATAATCAGGCATAAATTCTTGGATTGTTAAAAGGATGCCAGATTGCATAGGACCACGGAAACAAAGCTCTCCAAGTCTTCGGTGATTCAAAAATTTTAATAAAAATCCTAAATTTTGAGGATCATTTTAACAATCCGGCTCTCAGTAATACTCTACAGCAGCTACAAGGTTTATTGCATAACTTCTCTTGTACTGCCTTTTCCCACATTCTTCATAGTTTGAATGAGGAAGCATATGCAAAAGCTAATGAGGGATGTAGTTTGACACAAGGAGTATTAAAAAAGAATGCAAAAGTACCTTTGATTATATGCATTACGTAGTTGGTTTGTATCTGATCTCTGAAAATGTAAGAACATGATAGATTGTAACAGGGAAAAGTGAGCTAAGACTCCATCTAATTCTGGTTGTTTAGGCTACATCCCAATCGATATTCTTTCAAAAACAAAATTAACCGTTTTAGTTAAAATAATAATATCAATAATAGAACTTAAAATTGCTGCCATTTTTTCACTTCAGGGCAAAAATAACTTATGTGATTTTATTTTTTTAAATTTTGAACTTTCGGGAATTTGGTGCGCCCGTGTCTATGACGCACCGGTAGCGTTGGAATTTCACTGGAATTTTACCTGTCATACAATATTTTTTTACGATTTGGGGTTTAACGTTCCCCTTCACTAAACGTTTTTCCTAAATATGTACTTCTCGGTAATAATTTTTTCCCTAAATATGTACATATTAGTAATTACATTTTTCCTAAATATATGTACTTCTTAGTAATAATTTTTTAGGAAGCTAGTTAAAAACACAACCATTTGCACCTCTTTCCCAAAATCCCACAATTCAAGGAAGGCAGAGTTCCAACTGATCTCGAACTAAGCTATTTTTCAAGCATATGGGTTAGTTTAGTATAGGAATGACATAACACAAATTCACGGCATAAAATTGTATCTTATAAATTGATTTGTGGGTTGTCTAATGTATTCTTGCACCTTCATGCCATCTTCCAGGCTTCCTTGGTTTGATTTTGCTACTTTAGCTTAGAGATCTTCACCACATGAAGGATTTATTGTTCACTTGTAGAGATTTATCAATTTTCTGAAACTTGTAGACAAGGATTCCTAGCCCCATAGAGGCCATAATTGACCATCTTCTCATAGTGATAAAAAACTAAAACTTGCAAATCTTAAGAGGCAAGTGGAATAATGTTTATAAAATTTTCATTGAATTGTATAATATGGGGTCTATGCAAACTATTAACTTTATGTATAATTGAACTTGAATTTACTACTAAATTAGACAAAAAGAAGAATAAAAAAACTCCATTTCATAGGTAATATAAATACCTATTAACTTAATTAAAAAAAAACATAAAATGTGGTACATGTTTTTGGATGAAATAATATGCATGAAACCTAGTATGGCTTTGGAGATTTCTAAATTGACTTTTACAATTAGAATCTACAATTGTAATGAATTTAGTCAATTTCAGTTAAATTTAATGTTTAGATTTTGGTGACAATAAATGGAAAAGTACAAAACTTAGATCCCATCTTTGAAGTTAACAATGACACTAAAATAGTTTTTTTTTAACTTTTATCTAAATCTTAAAAACCAAAAAAAAAACTGAAATCATGAATATGTTACTTTTATTCGTATTTGATGTTATTAGATAAATGCAAATGATTTGAATGGTTAAATTTGAAACTACAAAAACCTAAAAACAAAATCATATCCCAAAAAAACATTAAGAGAGAAGTGATATAAGTGTCTCTTATTTAAGAAACCATCAAAAGTAAACTGATACAAGTGTCTCTTGTTTCAAAGTTTTTTTATAACTAACAAACAAGAACAAGTTCACTAACTCTTATGAAATCTTGTTAGAATTTCATTTAAAATAGTCATGTTACTTGATTGATAAAAATATAGATGGAATCTGAGACCAAGTTGCAATGGAATAAACATTCTTCAGCAAGTAGGCAGAATATAGTCCTTGTTCAAAATAATGTTGATGTGTTGATACGAGGGCTCTTGGTATTAGGATGTGTTATCACTCTAGGAAACTCCTCTAGGTTGTAGCTCGAGTATGCCTAGTAACTTACAATGTTTTTAGGGTTTTCTAATATGGATCAAGTCAGTTGACCTATATAACCTTTCCACTCTCAAGGCATGCATAAAACTCACTCGTTTACAAGGATTTTAGTTGCAATTGCTCAGAAGTTCGACAATAAGGTGCAGGGATGGAGAACTCACCGGGCTGGTAGACTTACATACAAAACACATCCATATAAATGGCTAAATCTTGATGAGGATGGTATTTATAAATCAAATAGCACTAATAAACCAATAGGATGACAACTATCAGCTTTTTAATCAATCTGAAAATGACCTAAATACACATTCAGGCATAAATACAGTAAAGAAAGAGATGATGGCTGAACAGATCACAACAAAAGAGCTTGTATCATGAATGAGTAAAATGAGAAGCTTGAAAGCATTATTGGCTCATAAATCCCTGAAGTTGAACCCTTATTATAAAATCAATCATGGGATTTATAGCCTTCTACAAAAATGACAGATCTTGAAACTTCAATCTGTTTTCACAAAAAATACTCAGAAGTGACAGTTTTTTAGATTAGGGTTTAAAACCCTAGCTAACTATTTGTCTATCTATTTCGAAGATCTAGTTCACTAAGCAAATACTAAATAACTACAGTAGTCGTTGATAACCACCACTACTAGTTCAGTGTGAAATTGCCACCAAAATCCAGTGTCTCGGTGGTTAACTGAAGTGACCTTTCTTGTTTAATCCGCCAGAATTTTCTACTTTGTCGCCGCGGTCGCCGGTCGAAAGCTCTGACCTCTAACCCATCGGCATGCCAAGCCTCAATGCTACCGCACTGTCGGCACCTCAAATGACTAACATCGCGACATTTTATGCGTCGGCGATCGAAAGCTCTGTCTTCTAGCCCATCGGCACCTTAAACCGGAATGCTGCTGCTGTTTCGGAGGTGAAACGAACTAATTTTATTCTGTCGGAAGTCGTTTGACAAAGGAATCGGGACATTAGTCCTCTATGCCGCTGATGGACAGTCTTGTTATTCACCAATGCACGTTATCTCTTTTGTTTTACTTTTTCAAAAATTTATGTTTTTTAACTGTTGACGATTTTCCTTTATCGCTATCGGAGCTCAGTAGAAGTTTGAATCAGAGCTTTAGTTCTCTATGTCGTCGTTGTTTCGAAGCCTCAAATGACTAACTTCGTGATGGTTTCTTCATCGGAAATTAGAAGCTCTATCTTCTATCCCATCGGCGCCCCAAGTCTCAACGTATCGGCGCTTTCCATCACTAGCTCATCGGCGATCGAAAGCTATAATCATTAATGTGTCGAAACTTCTTGTCTGAACACTACCGCAGTGTCGAAGCTCTAAACCACTAGCTTCGCGATTGGAAATCGGAAGCTCTGTCCTCTATCTCATCAATTCCTTAGACCGGAACGCTGCCACAGTGTCGGTGGTTCAAATCACTAATTTCCAAGCATCAGCAATCAGATAAACTAACCACTAATTTGTCGGCGATCGGACGCTCTAGCTACTAAACTCTTCGTCGACGATTGAAACTCAAAACCACTAATCATTAGAACTTTAAACCACTAGATTCTCTGTAATGGCAGCGCCACAGAAGACTAAACCTCCTAAACATCAGCGCCGTAGCAGACTAAACTTCCGAAACGTCGACGCCATATAGGACTAAACCTCCGATCGCTGTTAAAAAATGTTCCGATGGTAGTCAAAAGATTTAGCAATACACCTAACCGCCGAAAAGGTTTTCCATCTGTTATTTATCTTCCAACTTTCGGTGGCTAATGAGATGTTCTGATCCTCACCTAAGCCACCGAAAGCTACATCATTGTGAAATTTTTATCCAAACCAAAAAACAGAGGCTTTCAAACTGTCAGTGATATTCATATCCCTCATTGCGTGAATTAAATTCTGCATACTATCGAAATAAATTATTTTGGGAGATAACATGATGTATATAAAACATCCTTGTATCTCAATTCTTCTTAAGCTAGGATTTAGTATCCTCCTAATTCACTTAAGGAATTATATTATATCTTTGTCCTTACCAAGTGCAGCTCGGTGATCTTGGGTTGAATTCCCCCGAGGCTTTTATCTTCATAGTTCGTCCTTTTAACCTAGTGATTAGTATTATTGTGAGGTACCTTATTAGTAGGGATCTTACCTATCCTCCACATATGTATACTTTTATACAACCAAATATTGCAGCCCAACATTCCTTTTAGTGTATATAGTGATGAACACTAGTTCACAGAGTGTTGAAAGTAGACATTAAAGCATATAATTAAACTCCTTATGCACTAGAATCTTGTTAACGTTCTTTCATAATCAAGAAATCTAGAAGGCCACTTTAGTCAGTGATTACTAGTATAATTTGTTGATGTTTATTTTCTATTGAAATTCTAAGTGGTAATTTGTTTATTGAGCTCTTCCTTACCAACACTTTGTTATTAGTGTTTTTTCTTTGGTAATGATTTTTCATCCTTCAATTAATACCCAATTGGTTTTTCTCAAACATTGAATGAATAAGTAGACTTTGATTTTTCTCTTTCATGTTAAGGATCATTTCATCGAATTCACTAATACCTTTACAAGGTTTTCAACATGCTCCATGTACTTTTTTCTAGTTAATGATCCTTTCATCAAATTCACTGATACCTTTACAAGGTTTTCAACGTGCTCCATGTACTTTATTCATGGGTAAAATTCTTGGGAGTAAATAGTAACTTCTAAGCTAATAATTATCACAGGTAATGCAAAATAAAACATCAATATGCATTCATCATTTATATGTAAAGAAATACAAACGTGTACATGATACTCATATTCTACAACTTGAGTTTTATGAACTGATTGAAATGGTTTGATTCATCTAGTCACCATAGGAATTTGACAACAAATTCCACCCTGGAGGTGGGACCCTGAATTGACAAGTTAAACTCAAATTGTGTGGCTTGCTTCATTTGGAAATCACAATATTAATTGGTTGCAAACAATGGCTTAGTGGTCCCTACTCAACCTTTACACTAGAAGCACCAAGATTGAACAATGTAAAAAATATCTAAAGGGAAGTCACTATTGTTGCAAGTTGCAACTTGCTACATTCTTTATCTATCCCTTCACATAGTTCTAGGCTTGACTCTTCATATTTTATTCCACCCCTATTCCAACGCAACCATTTGCATAGGCCCCCACCCAACACTTCACACACAATTGCAGGTTCCTTTATGTGTTCAATCTCTTCACACACAATTTTATGCTTGATCTTTCACAGGGTTCTAGGATCGATATTTCACTCATACTTCTAAGCTCTATCCTTCACACAGATTTAGGTCTTCAATATAGCCTATAGAAATAAGTTCTCATTTTGATAGGTTAATACACAGGACATATTGATAGGTTAATACACAAGACATAGGCTAATGCATCCCTTGTGTATTTATCATATTCAATGCTCCTGATGCGACATAGTTCATAAATGTCAGGCAGTTGTCTTTATGGTGTCCTGTGGTTCTGCATTTGGTACACCATAGTTCTTCTTGGACCTCCTTCCCTTTTTTAATAGCTTGAAGTTGGAGTGTAAGGTTGGATAGTTGTGACTGGATTTGCATCATTCCTACACCAGTTTCTCCAACTAGTGAGGATTCCAACTTCATATCCAATTCCAAAGCCTCGATCTAGGATACAATCTTTTCCTGCATCAAAGGAATCCATATGTGCGATAACAACATCACAATAAACCATTATTTGAGTTAAACATCTGACATCTGGAAGCTTACTTTGTCCATTAGCATCTTAAATATCTGGTCGAAGTCCCAAATAGACTTTGTAGGTAATTGCTTAATTTATTTTATCTATGTAATATACTATGGTTCAGATTTGGGCTTTTTGAACTCGTTTATTAATCCTACCCAGATTTGATCTAATGTTTTCTATGGGATTCCTGTCAAAACCATGGATAATTTCATGTACCAATCCAACGCACGACCCGTAAGGGTTGTGATCATTTCGTCCTTCTTGATGGCTTCATCATGGACTTGTCTCACAATCCAAATGACTTCGCATAGAAACCCATGTTCTCCAGAGTCTTCTAACCTATTTCCATTAAATATTGACAACTTTATATCATTCTCAACCATTATATTTATTCTGGGTACTATGGGATCAAAAGTTTGGCTAGTGGGACTCCCTTGTCCACTATTCCCACTATTAATATTGATTTTATTAACACAACCACTAGGTAATGAATTTCTATATGTTACCTCAGGAGATGTATGCGGGGTTGTGGGTATGTTGTATTCGCACTCTAGATATGGGGCTTCTTCTTATTCATCTTTTTCATATATATGTTGGTATTCCTATTCCTCGTCACAAGAACCTACGTCAAAGTGTGATGCCAATTCATAGTCCTCTCCTTCGTTCGTACTACAACTTCATGGAAAACTTGATGAATTGTTAGATTCCAAAGACTTAATCGTCTGACATCATGGGTGCCAAAATGTGGGGGAGATGTAATGATCCACACTCTCATGGAGGAATCAACTATCACCCGATAATGACATTCGTGATTGCTTTTACTAGGGAACAGGGGCCTTATGGGTATCAACGGGATTATGGGATAAGTGCAATGTAAGCAGAGGGGATACAATGCCTATATGCAAGATCAAGATTATATACATGTGAGTGGGGCCTGTGCATCGTTGGATGAGGGGGGAATTATTTCCTGACAAAAATCTTGAACACATGACACAAATACCAAAGCATAATAATGTTCATTATAAGAAATTTGATAGTGCAAAAATAATTGATCATAAACTAAATGTACCTAGAGAAATGGCTGAAAAATAGGTCCTAGATGAAGATTCAGGGGAAACAAAAAAAACGATACCATGTTGAAGAGCTCACAATTCTAATCACAGTGGTGTTGATGTATTGTCAAACAAATCTAAGGATTTCTCGAACAAGGTTGTTGAGAATCAACTCAATTGCCTATTAATCGTGGTGGAGCCCGCATTTCAAAATCATTTATTCCCTTCAAGTTTGGATGCCCTAGTATCTCCTTTACTTTTTATGCGAGATTCAACTGGTGGATTTAGGTAAGCCTTCATCCTTTTTCTCTTCATTTTTGGTGGATTGTTTTTAGGTTTGGTGGATTAATGACCTGTACAACCAACCAAAAGCGTTTTTGGCCAACTTCGTGCATTTTGAAGAAATAGTCATGCATTTCTGCGCGGGATTTCTTTCAACAATCTATGCAATATTTATTCTGGTAGTCTACATGGGAATTATTTCGACACTCATGTATTACGTGTGTGTTTGTATTCTCATCCATGTGGTTAATCCATGCAACTATCCATTGGACAATAGCACAGTAAAATGATTAAGCAAAGTATATACTATGCAACTTGTGCATGTGATTGTACGGGTTGGACCCGTGTAGTTACACATCAATGGGAGTATTGATCCTGCGTAGGAAATATGTGTAGGATAATGTTCTAGACCTATGCATATTTGCATGATTTTGTAAGGAAACGTTGTGCAATTTTCATCATTTTTTTGAGGTTTTAGCTCTAAGGATTGACAACTTCGCTTGCTTGTTTTTGTGGTTGGAGGTTGTTTTATGAGTAGAAATGGGTATTGAGTAGCATGGACACTGCTATAATGAGCTATCCATGGATGTTCAAGGTAATCCTATTATTCAGCAGGTCCTATGAAATGCAAGGTTGTTGAAGTTCTTTTTATGCCCGTTGGTAAGATCCAGCGAGAACCTCATGCGAGATTTATTGTGGATGTGGGATCACAAATGAGAGTGCTTCCTAGTCATAAAGGAGGCACTATATTCAAACAACTAGGATAAATATTTCTTGACTAAGATACTCATGTGGGTGATTCAAGAGCATAGTCACCCTTCTTTGGTTGGTTGACGGACTATCGATCAGTTAGTTACCCAATATTGTGCCAGTCAATAGGCTGTCAAGAATATTAGGAAGATATTGGTGTCATACTTGCATGAATTGATGGTGAGGGAAGTAGATATCATCGTAGTACAATTGTTAGGGATCTCTAAGCCCCACAAGATTTCTGGAGATCTACTCCTTTTGGTGGAGCATGTCTTAAGGATGGATTGGGTCACTTAGGCACACATGTTGTTGAACAACATACACACCCTAATGACCAAGTTTATTATGGAGGGGCATTGTTTGTTCCCCTATGGGAGCATCCTATATGCTTACTTATTCGAGTAGGTCTCCTTGCTCCAGCCTCATGTGGTAGTGTCATTGAGGGAGCCTCTTATGGTTTTTTACAATAGATTGATGCCTAAATCAAGTGGTGGAGAGATTGGCCATACCTTTATGTCGCACTATCTACTAGTTTGATGTTAGCATATTCAATCCAATGAGCGATACCCATAGAGTGCCATGGACTACCATTGGATCCTCAAATTCCCCCATAGAGTTCCATAGGATGAGATTCCATAGGTGGGTATCATGGTTTTGTTGATATACATGTTTCTTCCATTTTCACTAATGTATTTCTATGCTTATGTATATATCTGATACTAACCCCGTGTTCTGTTTGGTGCAGATGTTGGACCTGTTAGACATGTTGGGATTTCCATGGTGACTGACATTTCCCCTACCCTAGGACCTCATCGATGATATCGTAGGGAGGGTGAGGTGTCATCAACGGAGGCAAGAGTAGCAGGTTGTCAAGGATCTTAAGGTATCTTAAGGTGGTGTTAGACCGGTGTGGATATGGACTCCACATTAGCAAATATTGAGCAATGGCTAACCACTTTGGTGGAGGGTGTTAATTAGAGATATAATCCAATGGTTGCATCATATTATACTTGGTTATTAGTGGCTGAATCGAAGCATGCTCCATAGGTTGGGTATAGGGTATGAATTGGGGTGTCTATGGCCCAAGTGGTGGATGCTAGATTATTTGATCAATGACTTACATCATCAGTAAATCCAATGTAACAATCTGTGTTGGTAGTGATTTGCATCGAAAACAAAAGTTTGGTCACATAATGTGTAACTTAGAAAGATAAATATCTTACAAAGATAAAGTTATGATGTCTATGGTGTTTTTTAGTGAAAGGGACAATGTAGAGGGTTATCAAGGGTGTCATTTAGTGTGTGATGGTTTTATGGAAGCCACTAGTGTTGGAAATCAACGCGACTTATCAATGGTAAATGTTTGCGTGTCCATACAGTGTCCCAAGTCTTTCAATTTATGGTAAGATTTCTTCATATACAACGCATTGACAAGGTTGCTTAAAATGCCTCCTTCAGGGTCACTCAACACATATGCTCCTTTGAGTAAGCATTGTTTGAATATGTAGGGTATTGACAAGGGGTATGTTGGTTGAGTTGTCATTGATGCCAATATGGAACTTGCAGTGGCCCCTCAGGTTGTCATTGATGCCACCAAACTCCCCTACAATGGACAATATTGATGAAAGGTATGAGTTAATGATGGACACTTGCAGAGGTTTGGTATGGGTTTTGATCACCCTCTACCCACACATAGTGGCCAGCTAGATGATAACTTGATGGTTGATCGATTGGACATACCCACACATGTGTTAACTTGGTCTTTGGATCCCATTCACTGATGGTGTGTGATTTGTAGCACATGGTGGTATAAATGACCCATTATGTGGTTATTTATTGAAGAGGTCATGAATCCATTTGCCTGCACTTGATGAAGACCTTGATTCCCTTGTAGCCCTTGATGGGGTCATGAAACCCTTGGAGATGGTCATTATGCATGAGAAGGTTTGCACCCACATCCACAGTGGTATCGAGTCCTATGTGATGGGATTGAATGTACCTTTGTACTTGATAATAGAGTCCTATGTGATGGGCTTGAATTCCATGTAAAGCATCTTGTTTAAATATTATATGATATCTTTGAAAGAGTCCTTGAAACCCTTGCATATTGTGCCTTGGGCCTTTAACCCACACACTTGGTAGCTTATTGATGGTGATGTATGGTCCTTCTTATGGTTATATGGCTATTTAGATGTTGATGGAGGTGGATCCCATAGACATGCCTTGATATGTTGAAGAAGACTCTAAACAAGTCCTTGGAACTCTTGTATTGGGTGGTGTGGTCTTTGACACCCGTAAGTGTGGGGTATTTGATGTCTTGAAGAAATTGAAGAATTCAAGGGTATTGTGCCATGTATTTGAAAATAATCCCTCATAGGGATATATTCCTCATCAATCCCTTTCCATTGATATGTGGATTGTCTCCTCACTCCTTACGGTTGATAAGTTTTGATTTGTTTAAGTTAATGTATTAATTTACCCCTTTACAAGTAGGTCAGTGTGCTAAAAGAATTCAATTAATACAAGTTGGACAGACATGTGAATAAATCCTCCACAACCTATATAAATAGAAGATCAAACATTTCATTTGTTCATCAATCAAGTCTCTCTTTGTTATTTCGCAACTCTTGGAAAAAGGTGCGAAACTTTGTGGAGGATAAATTTTTGGGCATCCTCGAGGATTAAAGAGATTCACTAAAATTGGCATAACTTTCTCATACGGAATCAAAATTACAAAATTCTTGGCTCGTTGGAAAGATGGCTATGTGATGACATGATATATATTTTATTTTGGTTTGTCTAATGTTTTTTCATATTGTAATCTTCAAAAATTTATGGTTCGCGCTTCTAGGTTTCGCTTATGTTGGCATGATGAGTATGAGCATATTGTTGAGCAACAGGTTTGACATGTTGATGACAGGGAAAATTTAATGACAATGAGAAGTATATTATTGAGTGGTATAAGTGTTTCTTGATTGGAAATATGATACTTGCAACCTTGGGGATTGGATTCCTCAACCCTTTGTCAGTTGGACCTAAGAAGACCAAGTTGGGTCTTGGATTAGGAGTTGGTGCTGATTGTAATCATGAAGATTGTAGTATTCCATGTGCAATACATAAACAAGTTTACCATGCAAATATTGTGTCCTCTTGTGTTATGGTGATTGTTATGCTTCAGTGATCTAGTTGATGATATTATTATTGTTTATAGTTGATTAGTTTATGGATGCTTATGTAATGATGATCTAATTGGTAGAAACATATATTGATGAACTTTGATTATTAATAGAAGTTGAAAAATGGTTTAAATTTCCTACACACTTATTCACCCCCCCTTCTCAGTGTGACCATTATGTCCAACAAGGCCATGTCAACCTTTCATGATGTAACTTCAGAGGACCTTGATACTTTTTTATTCGAATTTGAATTTTTCTATAGAACTTATGACTACTCATCATATCAAAGAGAATTAAATTGTACATGCCCACTTTGAAATATCTACCATAAAGATGGTTTATGAGCCTAGAAGGGAATAATATCTTCTCATGTGATCAAATGGAACAAACTTTTCTAGAGAAGTATAGGGATTATTACAAAACAAAAGATACTAGAGCTTGAATCTTTAGGATGTAGTAGGAGGGGAATGAGTCTCTAGAGGATTATGAACAAAGGTTTCAACTAAGCTACAAAAGCGTCCACAATTGCACCCTAGATGAGTAATATTAGAAATTGGTACTCCTTCAAGGAGTAAGTGAGGACCAGATGGAAATATTGAACCTTCTATCTAATGGGGACATGTTCCAATAGGATTGTGATGATATTAAACAAATATTAAGAAACTACTCTAGATTTGTCAATAAAAGTGCGGGGGAGAGTAGGAGTACTCTCTTTCACCCAACTAAGTCAACAACCTAAACTCTTACTAATTCTGATTTGGGAGTTCTTCCAAGTGATATAAAGGATGATATTCTCCATACCCCTACAATGCAATTAGATGCCATGCAGCTTAAAAGAAAAAAAGAGGAGGTTGCACAATCCTTGGATGTGTTCTATCTGAAATGTAGAGAGAAACATGAGAAGAACTAATGGAAATTAAATCCAGTAGATGTATGCAAACTATGTGTAGAAAACCATCCAACAGATAAATGTCCATTTTTTCATTCCTGCAAAGCAGCTATGCAAGATCAAGGGTGAGGATCAAATGAAACAATTATATTTTGTAAAATAATGGATACTTGATTTATTAAGGCCATTTAAACCACACAATCGTCCCTATTTCAATCCCTATCCAAACCTATACCAACCACCTGATTAGGCACAAATGGGGAAAACATCATGCCTAGCACAACAAGGCCAAAACCAATGGGAGAATACTCAGCCCCATTATCAATGCCACTAGAATCAACAATACCTTGGATATTTTCCACAACAAAACCTAAATCAATACCCTTCCTCATCCAATTGGATACCTCAACAACCACAAGCAACTTTAATGCCTCCATCACAAGCAAGTTTTTTTCCTTCAATACAACAACCACTGAGACCACCTTAAACGCCATCTCAACCTACACCAAACCCCAACAACAACAAACAAGCCCAGCCTTTGTATAACAATGATACGGCTAATTTTCCCACTTATGTTGTGGAATCCCTAGGTTTAGATGAGGTAAACTTACAATATGTAAAGGTAGTCCATAATCCTACACCCCCCACCTATTGTGGATGATAATTAACAAAGTCGAGATACACATCCCATGGATGTGGATATGCATGAGCAAGTAAATGTTTATAGGAATATGCCATCACTCAATATGAAAACCCCCCATTTCCTGAAAGGCTAAAAAGTAAAGTTAAGGTTGTCACATAGAATGATATCAATAATGAACTAAAACACTTGAACATACAAATTCTACTTCTCCATTCTATTAAGGAAGTACCCATCTATAATGAGTTCATCAAAAAAACTTGCATCAAAAGGCTTGGAAGAAGAAAGAGAGATCCTCCCATAATCAATGTTGTAGGGAAACTTGCAGAATTGATGTTGGAAAGATTGTTAACCCTAAGTACTTAGATTCATAAATCCCATTAGTCAATGTTCATATTAACTAAACTCTTATACAAAACACCCTTATATACCTAGGGGAAACAATCAACGTAATGACTATGGACAAAATGATAGCCTTAAATCTGCAATCCTCACTGACGTAGACAACCACAGTGCTACAATTAGCAGACACTTCAACTGTACAATTGAAAGGGGTATTGAGGACATCATCATTACAATAGAATCATGGGAATACCCTACAAATTTTGTGGTCCTACAAGTTAAAACCAAACTTAGTGTCTATCCTCTTTTCCTCGGTAGGCCATAGCTAGAAACAACATATGCATACATTGGCTGCAAGACAGGGGATATGACCAGAACCAATGGACAATCCAAAAAGAAAATAACCATTTATCCTCCTGCCAAATCCTTTATTGACAAAGAATATCCTATTTAGTTGGAGGATGATGACAATTATGATCAAACAATTTTCCCATACCTCGACATAAACATAGATCTTACACTCAATAATGGATATGAAGATAAGGTTTTGTCTAATTTTCTACAAAATATTTATTCGAACACTGACAAACTTGAAGATATTATTGCAGTCGGTGAAGAAGAAGAAAATGATATGTACTCCTAAAGACCCCAAAGAAATGTGGAAAAGGGTATTCTATGTAGAACAAAAGCTCACCACTGTCAATATAGTGGAGATCCTCACTAGAAAAACTTTGAAGATCAACAAAAACTTGGAAGCAAATCAAGAACAACAATTGATTAAGGTCCTTACAAACCTTAGTGCAGTCATTGCCTGGAATTACAATGACATGAAAGAGATACATCCAATATTTGTAAACACCAAATATACTTAAAATAATATATTGACCCAATAAGATAGGCACATATGAGGATGGATCCAACATTGAAGGATATTATCAAGCAATAATTACAAAAATTACTAGATGTTGGTTTTATCTATCCCATCTATGATAGTGAATGGATGTCTCCTATGGTAATAGTACCAAAGAAAGGGCGAAAATGGAGAAGAAGTGTGGAATATATATAACTTAACAAGGGGAAAAAATGACCATTTCCCTCTGCCTTTCATTAATCAAGTATTGGATACCTTGTCTAGAAAAAAAATTCTCATTTTTTGATGGCTTTAGTGGGTATAACCAGGTCCAAATCAACCCAAAGGATCGGGACAAAACAAAATTCAATTGTCCCTAGGGAACATTTGTGTGCCCAAGTACTTTCATTTGAGCTATGAAACACTACTGCAACTTATCAAATATTTGTTGAGTATATTTGCAGATTTTGTCCATGATAACATGAAGATCCACATTGATGATTTTACACCCTATGGAGAGGTTTTTCAACAAGCACTAGATAATCTGGATGTTGTCCTAAAGAAATCTATATAAATAAGTTTGTGTTTAAGAAATGAGAAACATAATATACTGATGAATGAGGGAATAGTGTTGGGGCACCATATATCTACATAACAAATTCAAGTTGATCACGCTAAAGTTTAAGTTATCATAAATTTACCTCCACCAATAAAGAAAATATATGTCAGAATATTTCTTTGCCAAACATGCTACTACATGAGATTCATTGAGGGCTTTAATAAGATAGAAGCTCCCATGTTCGAACTGCTAACAAAGGATGTATATTTTGTATGGACAGACCAACGCATGGCAGTATTTGATAATCTTAAGGAGAAGACAACTACAACTCATGTACTTTAAGGACCAAATTGGAACATAGCATTTCACATCCACTCAGATGCCTCTGATAATGCTATTGGAGAAGTCGTACGAAAACAAGAGGACAAATAGACTAATGCAATATATTATATCAACAAAAACCTTCCTAGGGTTGAGCTCAACTACATATTGACAAAGAAAGAATTTTTGGTTGTGATTTACTCCATCAATAAATTTAGACACAATATCACAAGGCACCCTGTATATGTACACACCAACCACTCAATAATAAGGTATTTAATGAACAAACCTAACACCAATGCTATATTCATTAGGTGGCTACTACTTTTTCAAGAGTTTGACATTACAATTTTAGACATGCGAAGGAAACATAACATTGTTGTAGACTTTCTATCAAGAATAACACATGTTGCAGACAAAGATTTAGTCGATGATGCCTTCCCAAATGAGCATTTGTTTTCCATCTTAGTTGAAAGTCCATGGTATACTGATATAGTGATCTCCTAGTCTCTAGGAGGATCCCATAACACCTTAATTACAAGCAGAGGTACAAGATCATAAAGATGAGCGCAACTTATACCTAGGTCCAAGGATTTATGTTCAAAAAAGGACAAGACCATATTTTAATAAGATGCATAAGGGAATATGAAGTGCATGATATACTCCATGCTTTCCATAATGAGCCATGTGGGGGGCACTACGTAGCAATAAGGAAAAATTTTAAGATACTTCAACTGGGGTATTATTGGCCCACACTTCATAAGGATGCTAAAGAATATGTATAAATATGTGATGATTTCCATAGGAGGGAAAACCCACAAGAAGATATGAAATTCCACTACAACCCCAAGTATCATTGGAACCTTTTGAAAAAAAATGGATTTGACTTTGTGTGGCCAATCAATCCACCATCTCATCAAAAAAATACATCCCGATATGCATTAATTATCTTACAAACTAGGAAGAAGTAAAAGAACTTCCCATAACATATGAGACAAGTGTGGAAATTTTCTTTACAAAACATATATTCACAAGGTTTGGAGTCCCTAGAGAGTTGGTCCCTAATTAAGGAACATAATTTACATCTAATCCAATTGAATAAATTCCGAGCAAAAATAAGATAAGGCACAAACAAACTTCCTCCTACCACCCACAAGCAAATGGGAAGGTAGAGGTGACAAACAAGGGCCTTGAAAAAATAATCACAAAACTAGTCCAACTTCACAAAAGGGATTGGGCAGACAGATTAAATGTTCCCATCTAGGTCTACAATACAACATGGAAAAATACTACAGGGTTTACCCCCTAAGAACTAGTTTATGGAAAAAAGGTAATG
The DNA here is from genome assembly GCA_001517045.1 of Pseudotsuga menziesii. NCBI lineage: Eukaryota > Viridiplantae > Streptophyta > Pinopsida > Pinales > Pinaceae > Pseudotsuga > Pseudotsuga menziesii. The sequence goes on from LPNX010479594.1 coordinate 404,850, forward strand.
TTTCCCATTGAGATTAAAACACGTAAGACATCTGCCACTCTCAACTTAGATCTATAAGAACCGCGACAATAAAGGATTAAACAATTGAATGCACTTAATAAGTATAGACAACCAGCTCTCTCTAATACTGAAACAGTCCAACAACAGAGTAATCAATGGCATGACAAGTATATCAAGACTAAAAATTTTAAAAGAAGGAAATTGGGCTTCATTATAATATCACCCAAGGTTCAATAACTTCATGGTTATGCCCATATCAAATTGATACATGCTATCACGATGGGTCAGCAAAGATAGGGACAATTGATGAAGATCAAACATCATTATTGCTGAATGGCCATACGTTGAAATTGTACAAAGAACCACTCTCTAAATATAGGATCACCCAGGGTCTGTACAAAAAGCATCTGATGGTGATTGAGTGCGTTGATGTCCTCCTAACCAATCGAATAAGCAAAAAATTAAAATTAAAAAAGAAAGAGAGAGAGAGAAGAAGAAGAAAATTAAAATAAAACGAAATAAAACTCTTGACGGTGAAAACTTCTCCTAAAGCACTCACTAGACATGCTTCGGGTAAAAACCACTATGTGGCACCTTAAATATGAAAAAAAAATTAAAGAAAGAAAGAAAAAAAAACTAACATTGTTTTGCAAGCGCTCATACTACAAGAAGCACATACATCAACAACTAGAGAAACATGCTTCCTCCTACACTCTTATCTAGGAAACTCAAGTCAAAATCTACGAGGATATCCACTACAAAATGATGCATCTCCATCAATATCAACACCAGCTACAATAAGCAAATTTGAGCACTACTAATAGAAAATCACCTCATAAAGATTTTGCATACCAAAACTATGACGACTCAATAGGTTAAGGTACACATTTATATATAATTCCTATCTATTCGTTAAACATGTAAATGAACCTCTCACAACAACCACTCAAAATAATGATTGTCTTGAAGACAACACGTTATAGTTAGGGGGGGTTCATCATGAGGAGCAATAGAAAGTGAAAATGTTGTTAAAATATTTATATGGGATTACCATGAGTGATACAGATTAACATGCACAAATCTAGACATCAAAATCCATTAAAGGAAATCACTGCGAAAAAAATTAACGTCGGTCGACCAAAAGTACGGGTTATTGTCATATCAAGACAGTCGCCACCCTCTAAAGCAATCATAATACCGAAAGTATAAGTCGAAGCTATTTGAAACAATAAAGGTGGTGAGGATGGAAGGAATTTGGATTAAACATGGTGGGTGGATGACTTACATTGCTAAATTAGATGGCACTACAAGGAAAAGCTCTTGTAGCATAGGTCATACTAATGGGCTTTTAGTGTTACAAGATTAGCAAAAAAAATTAAAAAACCTCTACTACAAACTTCACCAATGGTAGGATATGTTTTAACGGAGGTCATAATGAATAAATGTTATAATAGGAAAAACTTGACGTTCAGATGTTTTAGAGGATGTTTTTTTATCGGTGCGCTTTCTTGAAACTAAGCACAATGGTGCATTTCCTAACAAAATGCATCAGTTTTGTACATTGTATGGTATTCGCACTAGTGTAGTCAAAGAAAGATCACCAGAATTAACAGAAATTCAACGACATACCGATGCTTGTGTATTGATTATACGCACTAGTGCTTTTTGTAACGTCCCCATACCCCATAATGCGAATAACTTAATTTTTTTTCTTCAAGAACATTTATTCTTCTTTCGAAACACAGGGCATGGACAATCGCACACGCTTCAACATTCAATATCGGGATTGAAAACCACTGTAACAGTTGTTCCTCCCTTTGACAGATCCATTTTGTGACCAGAAATATCTTCCGCACTGAACTTGTCATTTTTTCCTTTCGCCTCCCGCCCTACGGAACCCAGAAATCGAAACACAAAACACGATGGAAACATTAATCTTCCGCCCTTTTGCCTTTCCGCCTTCCGCCCAAAACTAAAAGTTGAAAACACACAAACACGATGAAATCCTTCGACCACCTTTCTGCGTTCATCCCGGAACTCGAAAATCAGAGAACCAACGTTCGACGAAATCCTTTGACCACCTTTGTGCCTTCCTCCCAGAACTCGAAAATCAGAGAACCAACATTCGATGAAATCCTTTGACCACCTTTCTTCCTTCTGCCCAGAACTTGGAAATTAGAGAACCAATGTTCGACAGAAACACTAAACCACTTTTCTGCTTTCTGCCTTTCTGCCTCCCGCCTGGAACTAGGAAATCGGAGAACCAACTTTCGACGAAAACACTGAACCACTTCTCTTCTTCGATTTCTGTCTTTCGCCCTCCCCAAGTGGATTTCAGGGGGCAGAAATGCTAAGGCAGATGCATTCTGATCGTGAAATAGGATTCTAGCCTCCATAAACTTAGGAAAAATGCATTAAAACATACAAGGAAAATATAGATGCAATTGCAAGAACATTCATCAATAGTAAACTCTACTGAAACATTACAAGCATTCATCATATTCATTCATTCATAAGCATACACATTGCACAATTAAGGATAACAAAGATACTTATCTTGATGATGAATTTTGTCATGCAAACAGTTATGTCATTGCAACGTTCCACGCAACCATAGGCCAGTTGTGTTCATTAATCTCTCAACACAACTGCCACCCCTGAGTTGGGCATGACTTCCACAAGGCACTAGCAAACAACAGACTCACACACAGCTAGATCAAAACACACAGAGTCAAGCCAACCTTCAGTTGGGTTTATCAGACTGTCCCGCTAAGCCAACACCAAGTTGGGTTTACCAGGCTGCAGAAAAACAAGCCAAATAGATGGGTTTCATAGGCCACACATCCAAGCCATCTAGCAATTGGGTTTCACAGACTATACACAGTCAAGCCAACATTTACAACAAGGATCAGCCAAGGATTACACTAGGCCCAATGCACAATAATACATATCCAAGACAATATCCAATTGGGTTTCATAGGCTTCCCAACCAATCCAATATACAATTGTTTTTATCAGGCTGCTAAGGCAGTAGACAGGAAGAACTACTAAGCTAGTGAGCTCATCCACAGAGCTAAGGACACCTTCCCAAGATCTATTTGTCGTGGCATCCATGTTTCCTACACACCCAACACAAGGAAGTGTCCCCTTCACTACTCCAAACTCCCTCGGGCTACACCTTCCCTTCCAATGCTCTTCAAGATGTGCAGAGCGAATTCATCGACCACTCTTATCTTATTGTGAGGTTCCACACTAGGTTTATCAAGCACATTCTTCATCTCTTAGACTCCTAAGTCTTGCATATAGTTTAGATCCAAACCAGGTTGGACAACACAACAAACCACTATGAAAACACGACAACACAGGCTCCACTCTGTAACACGAAGAAACATGATTGCATACCACTCTGTAACACAATGTAGTTCAGGATAACACCGTAGCACATAACCAGGGTTTCATACACTCTGTAAAACAGGAGAAATTCTGTAACACCACCCTGAACCACAATGAACAACCACAAAGTAGGATCCCCAAATGAACAACACTAAATAATTTACAATGTAGATGGAATGAAAAACATCGAACAACGAACCACACTGCATAACTACAAATAGAGACCTTCTCCGTAACTCAGGAAAGTGATTAATTCCTAATCAATCGGATCGAATGGTAGAATGAATCGAATGACCACAACGTTCAGATGAAGACTAGGGTGACAAACTAGGAATGCATTTTCTAGTTATACTTGCTTCAGAAGCAAGAACACAACTTTTGCAACTCCAAGCTTGTTCAATCACGAAATCAACTACTATTCCTTGCTCTGTTTAAGGCATTAACTGCCTCAACCAATTTCCTGCAAGAAAAATGAATGATCGAGCACAGGGATGAACCAAGTTAGATGGGTTAACGAACGAGTAACTTTTGAACAGATCTACGGCTGGGATCAACAATCAAATAAATCGATGACGCACAACGATTTCACTGATTCAATTAGCATGACTTAACAAACTTTTCATGTGCGCGAAATTCCTATGAAATCTGCTTCATCAAGTTTGGATTCCACCGATGATCTAGTGGGGACACATATCCAACGACCCACAAAGATTCCACTGATTCAACTAGCAATTTGTTTAACATTAGCTAGCGGCCGTGAAATTTCTATCCAAAAGAATTTATTCTGTTGTGCGTCTGCCTGGGTGACTTGGACGACAAATTAGCGAAGGATTCTCTGTTGATTAGACTAGGTTTTGTGAGGATTGGACCCACAATCTCTCACCTGGCATCTACTAGATTAATCCCTCTCCGTTCCTCTGTGAAATCATGCCCCCGTCTCTTTTCACGTTGTAGTGCATATCTAGTTGTGGTATTTTATTAAATTGTGTGTTTACATGATATTCAAATTTATGTTGTGGTTGACTTAGCACCATAACCAGAGGCATCAACCTTAATCATCTATACACAAAACACCAAATCACTGGCAAGGCCTTGGACTTGAGCTCCTTGCCATGATTCTCATAATATATACATCATGCACAATTTCAATATCAAGGGGTCAAAAATGGGGCATTACATTCCCCTCCCCTTTGGGGTCAAAACCGGGGTGTTACATTACCCTCCCCCTTTATTAGCACTGTCCTCAATGCTTTTCAAAATTGAACAAAAATGGATGTGCCAATCACATTGCATCCTCCAGCTCCCATGTCGCCTCTTAACGACCGCATTGCTCCCACTGCACCTTCACCTGTCCAACCGTTCGATTCCAGAGCACTAAGACCTTACTGTCGACGATGCGCCATGGCTCAGTTTGGAACTCTCCCTCGGGTTCCACCTGAATCACATCCCAATTTATCACATGGTTAGGATCATGTACATGTTTCTTAAGCAAAGAACCATGCAAAACAATATAATCTCTAGTGCTAGCAATCAATGCAAGTCTATATGCAACTGGTCCTATTCTTTCAAGCACTTCAAACGGCCCACAGTATCTAGGTGACAGCTTGGCACAACTTCCAAATTTCAAGTAACTCTTTCTTTCCCTCACTCTGAGGTAAACATGATCCCCAACATTGAACCCTCCATGCAAGGCCACCCAAGGGATATCTCTCAACTTCCATTCCCAATAGATAATGCGTATAGTTTCTTGGAATTGCAGATGTTTGGGGAATTCTATGAAATCCGAAGTTGTTAAAGATCTTTTGAAAATAGAAACTCCATATATCCTCATGCTTCAAGAGACAAAAATCGAAGGGGAAACTCTTCTTGATCTAAGTCGTATTAAATGGAAACGAAATTCAGGAAAGGATTTAATTGCAAGGGGCTACTCAAGAGGGCTTTCCACGGTTTGGTCAGAGGAAATGTTTCAGCAGGTAAGTTCTTTTGAGACTTAGCACTGGATTTATACCAAGCTTTGCCATAAATTAAATAAGATTTCTATCACTTTGTTTAATATTTACGTACCTATCCATTTTCTTGAGAAGAAAGAGTGTTGGCAAAGTTTAATAGATTTTGTGGAATCCAATTCCCCCACGAATATCATAGTAGCTATAGATTTAAATCTTGTTTTCAATCCAAAGGAGAAAAGAGGAGGTATCAATAGTAGAGATCAAATGCTCCCTCTTGTTGAGGGCTTCATCCAGCAGTGGGATCTCATTGATTTTAAACCCAAGAAGGGTTTATATATGTGGACCCATAACAGAACATGAGCTGCTCATATTTTCGCCCATCTTGACAGGTTTCTAGTGCAGAGAACCATTTTACTGGATAAGAAACTAGTATCCTCCAAAATCCTTCCAAAACTTACCTCATATCACAAACCCATCTTCTTTCAGTTGGGTGAGGAAGAAAACTTGGGCCCGATACCGTTTTGTTTCAACCTCCAAGGATTGAGCAAGAAGGTTTTATGGTAGTTGTAGCTAAGGCTTCGTCCACATCAGTCATTGAGTCACCTAGTTATGTCTAAGAACATAAATTAAAAGCAACCAAATCAAGCTTGAAAGAGTGGGTTAAATCACCATCCAATTCCCCCACTACTCTAAGAAAAGTGGTTGTTCAACAGTTAGCATATTTACAGTTGGATTTGGAGAGCATGGATATAACCATCCAAGATTTGGAGAAGGATCAAGCAGCTCAATTTGTCTCTTTTCAATCCTTTAGACATGAAGAAGAATATTGGAAGCTTAAGTCCCAAAGCCTGTGGTTAAAAACTGGAGATGATAACACAACTTTCTTTCACCATTAGTTCAGAGCCCGTCTCTCTCGAAATCATATTTCAGAAATCACCTTAGCAAATGGGACTATTTCTTTACAGAGAAAACTTCCTATGGCTTGGGGTACCACAACAGATAGAGTAACCATAGAAATCAATCCTTTCCCATATGCAAGAGAAACAAAACATCTAACACTAAAGGATCTCAAAACATGCCTTATTCCGGATGGTTGATGTAGATCCCCAATGAGCTTTTCCACTCTAGCTTGTATTAGCAATTTGCTCTCTCAACATTAAGCAAACAAGACAAGCATGCTATATAATGGTGTTAGACCTACTCTAGCATATATAATCAATAACATATAAACATTTAAAAGCATCCATGGATTCAATATTCATTTAAATACACATTATTGGACAGGAAAAGATATTTCTATTAATATAAATCAAAGATTACAATAGTGACAACCACTGTCGGCACGTCTCCAAACCGGAGAAACTGAGTCCTCCACCTGGGCCTCCACCTCTTCAATCCTCCATCTCTCAATAGCAAGCTCACAAGCAAATGCAAGCTTGGGAAGAACACAAAGTGCTCCAAGGGATAAAGGGATGCAGACTCAAGTATAAGATCTGGCAACAATGGACTATAATTTTCTTGCTCTTCAATTCCTCTCCTTTCAATGTATCCAAAGGGTTCCTTATATAGTGCTTCAATGGGGTAATGGAAGGTCAAATCCAAGCGATCTCAAGGCATATGAAAGGCCAAGAGACAAGTGACTCTGATCCACATCAAGGAAAACTCCAAAACTATTTGTCCTTTTGCACACATCCCGATGTATGCGGGTTTGAGGGTCATATAAGTGTATATACACGAGAATAGGTTTAAAAGTTGTATATGGCAAATAATGCATGTTTTTACGGATGATCTTGGAAACATCAAAGGTACAAAAATAGTCCATGGGGTCCAAAGAGTCTACAGAGGGACAGGGAAGGCCATAAATGTGTGATCCACCATGTGTGATAAAATCAGCTGTAACAGATGCCCCCTAATGTGTGAGGTAAGAGGGGTGATACGATGGCCAAAATACATTATAAGTCCATCCTAGAAGTGGAGTGATGAAGAACCAAGTGGAAGAACCAGTCATCCAATAGTATAATACAATAATCAAACTCTGCACATGACCACAAGTACATACAGCAGTCCCTGATACATAAGAGTACGATGGCCATGAATAGGCATGATACAAAATATGACATGTGTGGTCATCGCCACGTACAATATAGATAGATCAGAATCTCCATGATGAAGATATACAAAGGATTATGATCTCCATGAAAGCTGAAGATATACAATGGATGAAGATCTCCATAATGGCTGAAGATATCTGACATATACTGGAATCAAGTCATGAGAGCTGAAATCTCATGAACAATAGCACGATCAAGGAGGTAGCATATATGAAATGCCACCAATCTGGAAGGTCTTCTACACAATCCGCTATGAGTACATGTCCTATTATGTCAATAGAGGTGTCGAGTTCGAACATAGTAGTCCATCGTCTGATTACCGGTCATTGATGTATACTGTTAACAGATGCGAGATCACCCATCGATAATGAAAATGGGAATCAAGGTACTAGAGTGCAAACTAACAAGTGTGAATAAATGTGTTGAGGTCGAACACTTGAAAGGATCCATCGATCAGGGGACATTGATGTATTCCCAAAACTGTCGATGGCGAGAGAACCTGCCATTAATGACTGTAAGTCTTAAGGCACTCAAAATGACTCTAGATTCTATCCTAGAATAAATGATCTGAAGTCGATGGGATGAAATTCATCGGAAGGAGGGAATTAAGGCATCCCTCATCATCCAACATGAGGTACTCAGCAAAGCTGTATAATGTGGAAGGACTCGATCATAATGTGCACGAACCAGTAACAATATCGGGAATGGCCAACATGCAAAGTCTAGAGAACTAAGGAATGGCTGACTCATGTTTCAACTTCCTTTGAACAAGAGCATAAAGGCGAATGGTGACTGAATGTAGGCAGCGTAGACTCAATATACAAAACTGGGACATCTCCGCGACACAGCAGGTATTGACAGAGGCTCCATAGGGATTGGAAGATTAACCGACTGATGGAGATAAACTCAGAGAAATGAGTACAGCTCCTAAAGTAAAACTATTAACCCAACCAACGGATGTGATATACAGTGCTCTATTCGAAGGCGACACGACTCGAGTGCTACCAAAGATAACATCTTTTCCTATCCGGATTTTTGGTTTTTTGATTTTTTTGGACTTTTTCAAATATTTTGAAAAGCTTGAAAAAAGAATAAAAGTGCTTTATAGTTACAGACTAGGAGGAGACGAGTGTCAAGGGGAAAACAAACTAGTTCCAAGTAGCGGAGCATACCTATGCTCAATGCAAGGACACATGTGTAGGATAACGACACTCGGGGGAAAGTCCCTTCCCGGTAAAAATGGGGAATCAAGCTACAAAGGATATGTAAAATGGCTCTGCTTGGCTAGACATGAGACAAGCTTGAGCTATATAGCTGATAATCAAAGTCAGGGAAGCCGACATAAGGCTCAATAAGGCAAGCAAAACTCATGATAATGCAATTACAACTTGACATAAGGGAGTCCTAGGGAAAAAGGCCAGCAAAAAGATCAAGAGGAGTATGAGGCTCTTACGCAAAGTCATGTCGATACTATACAAAGGACTCCCACACACTAAAGGAAAAATGTCGGCATGGGTGCCAAATGCAAAACAGGAGCTAACTAGGGCACCCATGTATGGTCAATCTCTGCCTTTCACATCATGTCACTTCTAAAAGCAACAAGGAGGTTCAGTGACAAGATAGAATAGGTTCGTACCAAAGGTTATAATGAAACGGTCATAAGGTCATGCAAAGTGCAAACGGATGTGAAACCTAACCTATATGCCAATTTAGACATAATACCTAAAATCGGCACGAACGGGTCAAAACCACGGTCAAACGACGCTCAAAATGGACACCTACATCATCAAATTAGTCCAAAATGGTCAGAAACGGTCCAAAACTATAGAAAGTCGGAAAAAAAAAATTCAAAAATTTCAAAAAAAATCTATAAATAGTAAAAAATTCAAAAATTCCATATCATTTGAAATTTTTACCCATTTGAGCTCAAAACTTCCAACGCGAATTCTGAGAGCATCGTCCGGAGAAATTCGACACCGTTTGTTCCAGGTAACTTCTCATGTCCTCCTCTTCCCATTTCATGCAAAAATTTTCAATTTCCATGGTCAATTTTATTTTCTAGGCCAATCTAAAGTAGGCATTTCGACCCACGCGGATATCGGGGTTTTTTCCGCGTATAGGGCTGACCATACATGAAAAAACCTCCCAAAACCATGTACATACGTGGCTATTTTGCAAACAGTCGCGTATGCGGCCGCGCATAAGGATTTTTAAGGTAAATAATGTCCAAAATTCATGTTTTATGTGCAGGATGGTTCTAGAATGGAGGGAGATGGAACATGGAGATGTAGAAGAGGCTGTTCAAGGTGACTTAATGGCCCAAAAAGCTCTACGTTCATGTGGTTTGTATAACTTTTGGTGTCTTGGTAGCCTAAGGGCCAAACCAAGACTCCTGCAGATGCTAGTGGATTACTGGGATCTAGACTCAGAGTCTTTTGATACTGACGGGATGTCTCTCACTATAGAGATTGAGGACATATATTTTACTACTAGATTATCCTGATGAGGAGGGGTGGTAAACCTATGCTCTCGCGGGCCCGGTGGTGGCCTGACTATTGATGAGTACATTGTAGTGTACTGCTTTCTGGACACAGGAAAGGTTGGGAGTCAAATCTCGACAAACTCGATCCAGGTACTGGGGCTTAAGGCCATATTATTGGCACTCTGCAGGATAGCTGGTATAGCTTCACTCCACCAGGCCTCGCAGCCATTGATGTTCTATGCCGTGGAGTGTATGAGACCCACAATGTACGACTGGAGCACTGCGCTGTTGAGTAACAAGAAGCAGTAGCTCAATGACTGCAAGATGGGAATGGTGAGAAACTTTGGTTTTGGTAGCATACTGAGCACGTTCTTCTTTGAGCGTGTACCGGGGCTAAGCCCTAGAGTGGACATTCCTCCACACGAAGTTTGAGATCTGACCCAATGACGTTGGGAAAACGTAATGCGCAGGCTAGGCGAAGGTAAAGTGGCTAACCCCTACCCAGCGAACTTCTTTCCATGGTGGTGGCAGCAGATCATTGCCATCGATGACTACCCCTATGCAGGGATAGATTTCCAAGGAGATCCGAACATGCCCCTACCACCAGGAGCGACATATGGTGACATAGGTAACGAATCCCAAACCCTCTTTTTAAGTTTTTTTATTTTTTAAATTTTTTGTGTTTTTTGGTATATTTACTCAAAAAACATGTTTCGGTGTGACGACACATAGTGACAATCTGTCATATGTATGCAGATGTTGGACCACGACGACCTAACGGTTTCCCTCCTCATATATGGAGGGGAAGAGGAGATGACATCATGGGTGTGGATGCGGAGCGGATGCTCCAAAGCATCCACACAAACTTTGTACACTTGACACACAGGATACCCATGGCACAAGTCGAGGACTTGCCTGAGGCCATGCAACGCCAAGGTGGTTGGTCTACCACAGGCATGGGTTTGATTATTTCGATGGCTAGCTAGAGCCATGGTGTGCTACCATGATCAGAACCCCCCTCCTCCTCCTCAGGCTTAGAGACCTGAGAGTGTTTCATTTTTGTACTACCATGTATTATATTTTGGTGGCTCGGAAGCCCCATTTTTGTATTATGACACTTATGTATTATGACGTCACATTTTGGATGTTTAATGAAAAAATTTTATGATGATCGATTTTATTTATTTACATGTGTGTAAAAATCTATGTTTGTGATATGCTTATGGTCTATGAAACAAATGCCAATCTAACACATAGTTAGCATATGAGTCAGCAACTTGATTAAAAATTCTTGAAACATGTATGTATGTTATATTCTCAAATTGTCATTCTAGCAATCTCACACGTAAGAATCTTTGTAATAATGTCGGATCCCTAATATGATACAAGCCATTAAGCTGTGAAACAACTAACTGCGAATCAAGATGTACCTCAAGAAAGAGAACACCATGTGAAATGGCATCCCGCAAAAACTCGATAACGGCACTATATTCAACAACATTGTTCGAAGAAGGCCGTAAACATACGCCTCTTGAAGACAATACTTGACCCGTAGGAGTATAAATCACCCAAGCAGCAAAAGCTAAGTTTTGAGTGTGACGGCTAGCACCATCAGCGAATCCTATGTAAACGCAAGACTCCATCGACGTCTGCCATAAGAAACGAAAGCTAATCAACAAACCCGATCACCATAAAAAAACCTAACTATGTAAAAAACTCTACAATAATATACAATAATCAGCCTTGGCTGAAGATCATGCATAGTATTTTTTAAGATAGAGCCCATTTCTAGGCTCTGCCAAGGTTGTCCCTTCATAATCCACTAGCTCATAGGTGCCCTTCTCTAACACACATTTGACTACCTAAGGACCATGCCACATGCGATTAAACTTCCCTGCCCCCAAGGGTTCTTTAACTTGATCCCATAAAAGGACCAAATCACCTTCACTAAACCTCCTTGGACGAACAGACTTATCATATTGGACCTTAACGCGACACTTATTTACTTCTAGAGCCACCAAGGCATCCCAACACTGCTCATCAAGCTGCTCTAAGTGGACCAAACGTTCCTCCAATGCGGAAGTGTCTGTTAAAATCTCTATAGCTAGCTTCAATGAAGGGATTTCGCATTCAACCGGCAAGACAGACTCCACCCCATGTATGAGCTGATATGGAGAGAAACCGATGGCAGTCTTAACCGTGGTTCTATAGGCCCACAAAGCACGATATAACATGATATGCCAATTCATCTTACTTTGCACGATGGTTCATTGGAGAATGGACTTAAGTGATTTATTCACTGCTTCAACCTCTCCATTTGCCTGAGGGTAATAAGAAGAGGAGTGCTCCTGCTTATACCTTGACTTCAAAGCCAACTCTTCCATCATTCTATTCTGAAAGTGCCTGGCATGGTCAGTGACAAGCTCTTTAGGAATGTCGAATCAAGTAATAATTTGGTTGAAAACGAAATGCACGGTTGTCTCACCATCAGATTTAATCGTGGGCATAGCCTCTGCCAATTTCGTGAAATAATCGACAGCCACTATAATGTGATGATTCCCCCCAGCCGAAGTTGGGTTGCAATCCACGAAATCAAGCCCCCACTTGGTGAAGGGACCGGCGGTGATAATAGGATGTAACGGGGTATGGTGCGAGTGCATATTGCATGCAAACACCTGGCAAGGGTAACAATTCTTGATCACATTGACACAATCTTTGAAGATCGATGGCCAAAAATATCCCGCTCTCAAGATTTTTTGGGCTATAGAAAGCCCAGATAAATGACCACCACACGCCCCTCTGTGGCAATCATTCAACACAACCTCAGCCTCATCAAGGGTTAACCAAAGATGCAAAATGGAATCTACCCCATGGCGGTACAAAGTGTTATCCACTATAAGGTAGTTCTTAGATACATGATGTAATCGTCGACGCTCATCCCATGAAAGGTGAGTAGGGACCTACAACATTTCCAAATATACAATGGGTCCAAAGTTGAGATAAGGAAAATATGTTCATCGACAAACGTATCCTCATAAACCTCCTCCTCCTCCACACTTGGAAAATTGAAAATGAGCTCCGCAAAGATCAACGATTTCTTCGATTTCACTGAAACAAATTCGAGATCGAATTCTTGCAAAATAACAATCCACTTATTATATTTTCCCTCGATCATCCTTCTAGTGAGGACGAACTAAAATGGATTGACATGAGCTACCACCAAGGTCTGGCGAAGGAGAATGTAATGTCCCAATCTCTGAACTGCATGAACGATGGCCAAGGCAAGTTTATCCACATGAGAATAATGGATTTCCGCATCAATAAGGTTTCGGCTCAAATAATATATGACATGCTCATGGAGCTCCTCATCCTCCTGAACCAAAACCGTACCAACCGTCTCCATGGACGCAACCACATAAATAAAAAAAATCACGGCTATAGTCAGGTGGACTAAGCACAAGGGCCGATGCTAAGGCTCGCTTAACAGCATCAAAGGACTCCTGGGCTTGCTCATCCCAGCAAAAAAAAGTGTCCTTCTTTAAAAGACACATGAAGCCTTTAGTCAAATTGGAAAAATTAACCACAAATCTCCGCAAGAAATTCTCCATGCCTTGCAAACACTGAAGATGTCTACTATTACGCGAGGGGGACAATTGAAGTATTGCCTCAACCTTTAAGGGATCGACTCTTATACCCTCCTTGGATACAATGAATCCTAGCAAGCGACCAATAGTCACACAAAAGATGCACTTATGAGGATTTAACCTAACCTGGTAATGGCGGCATCTCTCGAATACTAATCTCAAATGGTATGGATGATGCACTCTCAGATGAGAATGAGCAACAAGATCATACACTTCGATAATCATTTTGAGATCATGAAAAATTAAAGTCATAGCCCACTGAAATGTGGCTCCGGTGTTTTTAAGAGCGAAAGGCATCTTCCAATATGCAAACGTACCCCAAGGACAAATAAATGTAGTTTTATGTTGATCCTCGGGTTTGATATGGATCTAATTATATTCGGAAAAACCGTCCATGAAGGAGAATACCTCACTTCCCGCACACTCATCCAAAATCTGATTAATAAATGGTGTGGGAAAATTATCCTTAGGACAAGCACGATTTAAATCACAGAAATTAGTGCATATACGGATCGCTCCCTGCTTCTTATCAACTAGAATGGGATTTGATCCCACTCTGTCAAGGGAACGGGATAGATTAAACCGGCTTTTAACAACTTCTCTATCTCAGCCTTAATAGCGGGTGCTTTTCTAGGATTCACCGCACGCAAACATTGTCGAACAGGCTTCACATTCAGATAGGTCTTAATATCATGTTCGACAATACGAGGGTCAATACCTGGCATTTCTTTGTATGACCAAGTGAAGATGTCACGAAACTCTTTAAATAGCTTGGTATACTCCTTGATTTCATCACGTGAACAATATGCCCCAATGTAGACCTTCTCAACTTTGCCAGGATCGCGAGAAATATTGATAGGAATAGTAGGTGATAAATTCGCCATGTTCCCATCAACCATCTGACTAGGAGAGCTCAATGGAACCACGGGGCTACCAATCTTCTCGCTAAGAATCTCCCTAAAGTCCTCATGCTCCATACGGTTAAGCTCGGGAAGAAAATATGGTCTATGATGTAACTCTTCCCAAGGTGGCTCAACCCTAAACATGGCCTCAATAATGGCTTCATCTGATGGAAAAACATCCTCAAGGCAATCATGTGCGTGAGAGGACTCAACTGCCCATGCAGGCAAGACATACAGGTCCTCCTCCTCCGTCCGCGAAGAGGAAAGACTAGGCTCTGCAACACAATCAAGATTCACTTGAAATGATATCATTGTTACAGGAAACGACACATCTGTTTCGACAGTTCCATTCGAAGGACTCGGTGAAGGAAGAATCCAAGGATCTTCCATATGGGTAGTGCGAAAAGACACTGAATTCAATGAAGACGAAGCCCCACCGAAACTAGATCTGATCATAAGAATGGGCATAGGACAGCTAAAGGTCCCCATAAGAGATGGATACATACCCATACCCACACTCCCAGTTGTTGGCTGAGAATGATCGATAATCGGGATAGAAGCTCCCGATGATGCACTAACACTCGGATTACAGAATGATGTCTGATCAATTGTAACGATCTTCCCATTAAATGGAAAGCATACTACTTGAAATAGAGAAGAGGCTATGGCTTACATACTATACATCCAATTCTAGCCCAACAAAAGATTCTAGTCAAGGGGCGCATCAACCACCTCGACCTCGATCGAGACGGTCTTCCCTCCCAATTGGACCTTAAGAGAAGGAAGAATCCCGTGCGGCCGAAATGATCTACCATCAAAGGTAGTCAACATAGTAGCGGATTGAGACAACTCGGGAGAACCCAAACCTTTCCAACATGACAAAGACATTACGGAAGCAGTAGCGCCTTCGTCAATCACAGTGCGTTTGACGGTCATATTAAGACACTCTACATGAATCAAAAGAGACACATAGTAAGGAAAGCGAGGTTGTAGTCCCATGGTTTCAAATTTGATGGTGGAAGAAGAGTTATCATCATTAACCCCAAGAGCAGAAAGCAAGGCTTTCCTTTGCAGAGGACAACTCTGAAGTACTTCAAACGCGAACATTGCACAAGGAGTTTGGCCCAAATCCTCGACAACAGAATAGTTCTAGGCGGCTCAGGCATTAGGATTGTTCCTCGAACGCTTTAGGACTCCCTTAGGAATGCGAGGTGCAATTTCAGGTTTATCCATAGGGTTTTCAATATGCAAAGGGATCTCGAGCAGAGCGGGTTCTTTTCCAAGGTCCGGTTGTGACAAACCATAATCTTTCAGACGAGTCACCACCTTAGTAGCACGTACCATGTTGATGCAACCATGACCAGTATTGGCTTCCGACGAATTTTGATCTCTACCCGATGCACAATGAGGATCATTGGTCCTCAAGTTCATATTTTGATTATGGGGTAAAGGATTAGTTAGCACAGTTGGGCCCTGTGCTATGAATCTCGAGGCATCTTCCATATGAGGGCACAAGTGAGTGAGGTGGTCCTCTCTACACAATTTGCAAGGAAACTTTACCTTATGTTTAGACTACTTGTCCCCCTAACCATTGTGGGCATTCTTGTCATTAAAATTAGCATTTTCATTCTTGTTCCCACCCTTATGATTACTTTTACCCTTTTCTTATTCCTTTCGGGCTGTTGGTTGCCCTTCTAGTCCGACGACTGCACGGAAAGTACACTCGTCGTTTGGGTGGGTCGAGACAAAGTCGTGGCTTGTCCCAAAGTAGATTGATTAATAGATAATTGGCTCACTTGTTTCACAACTGAATCTATAGATTTGGCACTTGTACAACCCACGATGCCATCAGCATGTGGTCCAAGCTTGATCTTGGGATCGAAACTAGAATGTGGAGCGTTAGGTATAATCTCAGACAAAAGTCTGGATTGAGCGTAGATCAAATCCAACTCTTGTGCCCTAAAAATTGCTTATTCCTCATTTTGGACTTTGGATGTAGAAACATCCTTCACGATATAAGGTAACAACGACTTGAGGAACCACTCAAGGAGAAATTCTGGTGGTATAAAACCTCTTCTGTCTACGCCACTCTTGAATATAATCCGAGATATGTGTGGCTTTGTCTTATCAAAATGTCGACAAGAGTTATGTACCAACGTCGTAACGCATGGGTAGATAAAAGTGATTGAGGAAATTCATGGCAAGGTCATCGAATCAAATGAATGCCCCCCTTGGTAACTCTATATACCATTTCGTTGCAGGCCTAGTGAGGGTGCGTTGAAATAGCCTTAAACAGATTGAGTCGTCATGTAAGGAATCAGAAGAGCACCAAAGGTGAAAAGTAGTGACATGTTCACTAGCATATTCTCTAGCTTTGCCCTCAAACTTGGGAATGTCCGAGGGAAGCTTGTTAGGGACAGCCGGCCAAGCCGGATCATGAGATACCGGATCGCTCATAAGTCTCAATAAGTCAGGTAAGTTCAATGTTGCGAGGAAAGGGAGCCTAGGTTGAGCCGGTCTATGCCATGCTCCCTGATAGTTCTGGTTCATATAAGGCTGATTACTGTAAATACCATGGCCTTGGCCATAATATCCTCCTCCCACTTGAACCGTGTAGGGCTACATGGAAGCATTATGATGTGGTGTACCTTGACTATGCGGTCCTACAAAGCCATAATTAGAAGAGTAAGCAGGTTGTTGATACCCGTACCCATAGGGTTGATAGTTTTGTCCATACTACGGTCCATAAGACTATCCATGAGAAGCTCCATAAGGTGTCCCATGGGATGTCCCATGAGAAGATCCATAGTTAGGGATATGGGGAACTCCTTGTGATGGACCATGAGACGATCCAGAAACAAGAATATGACCTCCCGAGACAACAAGAGGTACTTGACTCTAAGATACTACCGTGCGAGCAGTCACAGTACGAACATGGCTAGTAGCGATATTCCGACCCGCAGGACCACATGAATGAGGGGGAGGAAGGGTTGTCAAAAATGCATTTGAAGGAGTAGGGTTTGAGGACGAAGGGACATGTGAAGGGATGTAAGTGGTGTTCCCTATGGTCACTCGTCTCGGTTCTGGTATCCGCATATGACTACTAACAATAGGTCTAGGACGGACATGTGAGGTAGCTTGCACCACCAGGATGGAAGGTGCAATGTGAATAGTGCTCCAAAATCTCTCTGCATGGAAGGAATAGGAGTGCCCCCAGGCATAGCGCTAGGTTCAACTTATGACTCGGAATGATGTGCCAGACCGTGTGCAGGGATATCAGGCATGCCATAACGAACATGACTAGTGCTTGTGGGTTCATGATGAGTCTCGTTGCCTGGAAACCAATATCGGCAACCTATGAATGAGGGATCATAACCAGGATGTGAAGGTATTTCTGGTGAAGGGTCATATACGGGAGTAAAATCTGCATCCCCAACCTCGTGAGGTGGAGAAGACATCTCAGGAATGTCATCTTTGTGATCTCCCATCGTGTGTGAATCAATGTGAGAAGTAGTCCGCTCGGACTGTCTATTTCTCTCTCCCAAAGGAGGAGGAGACGTGGAAGGAGGAAGTCCTGCAAAATGACGAGAACGACGAAGTGCCACACCCGAATCCACAATGACTCAAAAATGAAAAAGACTCAATCTAATTACGCAAACCCTAGGCAAACTAGCGTGCATAGAGCATACACCTATAAAATGTAAAGCCAAATCACAAGCAAACAAGGATAGGATATGTGAGCTCTCGAATGAAGTAGGTATGTCTCTCCTAGGAGAGGCTTAAGACTCCCATACACAACAAGCGGAGGTTCGTAACCAATTATAGTGGCCCTCAGCTTCAATGCATATAGTGACTGTGCTTTTCGGCCCCTACCTGGCCATGACACCTCCATAATAACCTCTGTGAAGCACCCCCTCGATAATCCTAGGTAAGGCAACTAAGGTCACCTCAATATAATCAATGCTCAAGCGGACAGTGACAGGCGAGATTGATCGTATGGGCAGGGTGGCAAAGCCTGAAACTCTCAAAAGAGCCCCTAGATATGAATACAATCCTGGAAATATCTCCGGTGCTACTTAGTTATGACCAGGGGTCGTCCCAATTAATAACTGCTCACACTGCCTCATGCTTAACTCCCTTATAAGAGGAGGATCCTGAGAAACACTAATTATATAAATGAATTTCACACTCTCACCTAGACAGACACATACATGTTTTGTGTAGTGGTCTTGGAGACTTTACTCACAATGAACTATTCCAAGACCCTAAAACCTAATATTGTTGGTGCACCCTATAAAAGAAAAGAGTGTAATTCATTTTATTATGCGTTGATTTTAATCGGCTTATTACTCAAAAGGGTAAATGGTCGTGCAACTAATGATGTTATGACGCAACAAGAACTAAAATGCACACCTAACAATCAATGCAAATGCACTGTGTTGACTAAAAAACGGGGTATGCTACTATGTGAAGTGCAAAATTTTCCTTCAAATGAATATGCAATCATTCCTATATGAAAATCTAACTAATACTTCCCAAGCAAACCTAATGCAACTACCATGCAAAATGCAACAATGCATAATGATGCAAAAAGAAAATGTTTTTGTATTTTTTGAATTAAAATGTGATAATAGAGCAAAAGTATGACTCTACACCCCCCAAACTCTACAAGCACTATCAGACAGCACCCAAGAAAAGCACTAAGGTAAAAGAGACCTAATGCACTAATCCCAAAACAAAAAATAGAAAATGAAATGACAAGAACATTTTCAAAAAATTCAAACTAAAAAGCATCTTTGGTCAGAAACAGAGGTGTATACAGACTCCAGAAGCATCCAAGAAGACTCAGCAATCATCCAAACTCACCCAGCAACACTTAATCTTCCCCAAAAAGGCAAAACTATGGGCATACGTGACTGTGTGCCGAAAACCCGCGTATATACGCGGATATTCCAGTAAAAACCGCGTGTACACGTGACTGTGAAGACAAAAATCGCATACATGGAGAAAAAGAGATAAAAAAGAAGGTAAATAGACAAGCTGAGACAAAATTTACTCCTATCAGACACTACTAGGCAAACATGCCCCCATACCCGACTCAGGAACAGAGAAATCAGAGCAATTCAAGAATATTGAATGCCGATAAAACCCCCAAAGGAAATGACTAGGAACTCCCCAATATGGTCTCCAATTCTATTACGGAGAAAAATTCCTATGGCTTGGGGTACCACAACAGACATAGTAACCATAGAAATAAATCCTTTCCCATATGCAAGAGAAACAAAACATCTAACACCAAAGGATCTCGAAACATACCCTATTCCAGATGGTTGATGTAGATCCTCGTTGAGCTTTTCCACTCTAGCTTGTATTAGCAATTCGCTCTCTCAACATTAAGAAAACAAGAGAAGCATGCTATATAATGGTGTTATACCTACTCTAGCATATATAATCAATAACATATAAGCATTTAAAAGCATCCATGGATTCAATATTCATTTAAATACACATTATTGGACAGGAAAAGATATTTCTATAAATATAAATCAGAGATTACAATAGTGACAACCTCTACTGACACGTCTGCGAACCAAAGAAACTGAGTCCTCCACCTGGGCCTCCACCACTTCAATCCTCCATATCTCGATAGCAATCTCACAAGCAAAGGCAAGCTTGGGAAGAACACAAAGTGCTCCAAGGGACAAAGGGATGCAGACTCAAGTATAAGCTTCGGCAACAATGGACTATAATTTTCTTGCTCTTCAATTCCTCTCCTTTCAATGTATCCAAAGGGTTCCTTATATAGTGCTTCAATGGGGTAATGGAAGGTCAAATCCGAGTGATCTCAAGGCATATGGAAGGCCAAGAGACAACTGACTCGAATCCACATCAAGGAAAACTCCAAAACTATTTGGCCTTTTGCAAACATCCCAATGTACGCGAGTTTGAGGGTCATATCCACGTATATACGCGAGAATAGGTTTAGAAGTCACGTATGGAAAATAATGCATGTTTTTAGGGATTATATTGGAAACATCAAAGGTACAAAAATGTTCCATGGGGTCCAAAGAGTCTGCAGAGGGACAGGGAAGGCCATAAATGTGTGATCCACCATGTGTGGTAAAATCAGTTGTAACAGCTTGGTCCACATCAGTCATTGGGTCGCCTAGTTATGTCTAAGAACATATGTTAAAAGCAACCAAATCAGACCTGAAAGAGTGGGTAAAATCACCGTCCAATTACCCCGCTACTCTGAGAAAAGTGGTTGTTCAACAGTTAGCATATTTACAGTTGGATTTGGAGAGCATGGATATAACCATCCAAGATTTGGAAAAGGATCAAGCAACTCAATTTGCCTCTTTTCGATCCCTCAAACATGAAGAAGAATATTGGAGGCCTAGGTCCCGAAGCCTGTGGTTAAAAATTAGAGATCATAACACAACTTTCTTTCACCGTTAGTTCAGATCCCGTCTCTCTCGAAATCATATTTTAGAAATCACCTTAGCAAATGGGACTATTTCTAAAGGTTTTTTCTAAGATAAAGAAGTTGCTCACACTTACTTCCAGAATGTTTACATAGAGGAAGGCATTCGAAATGATGATTTCACCAATGATTTTCTTTCCCATATGCCTTCTCTTGTTAGTGAGGAGAACAATGTAAGTCTAGTGAAGTCCTTTTCAAAGGAGGAAATCAACAATGTAGTGTGGGTTATGGAATCTGACAAAGGTCCAGGCCCTGATGGTTTTTCAATTCATTTCTACAAAGCTTGTTGGACCATCATTAAGTTTGACTTATTGAGAATGGTAAGAGATTTTCAGCAAAATGCCAAAGTGGGAGGAAGTACCAACTCCACCTTTCTTGCCTTAATTCCCAAAAAAGTGAACCTGGCTACTTTCAATAGATTCATAACTATTTCATTATGCAATGCTTTCTATAAAATCCTCTCGAAATTACTTGCAAACAAAATAAAACCCTTGCTAGATAGGCTTATCTCCCCAGCCAAGGTGGTTTCATTAAAGGGAGACATAATATGGACAACATGATACTTGTACAAAAATCTATGCATTCTAGCTATAAGAGGAAGGAGAAAGGGATGCTAATAAAATTGGACATGTCCAATGCATTCGATTGGGTAAAACTCTCCTTTCTCTACAAAGTTTTACTCTCTTTTGGGTTTAATCCAGCTTTTGTAAATTTGATCAAAGCCTGTACTGACAAATCTTGGATAGATCTGCTTGTAAATGGACGATCTTCCACATATTTTCAAGCAACTAGGGGGATAAGGCAAGGTTTCCCATTGTCTCCCTTCCTATATATTAGATTGCAGATTCCTTGAGTAGGAAATTGACTGTTGGGAGGAACGTTGGGGCAATTCCTCACATCTGATCGATGAAAGGAATAGAACCAATCAACCATGCCTTGTTTGTTGATGATTCTCTTCTTCTAGGAGGAGATCCCTTAAAAATAGCAAGGGTTTTCCAGGAGATTCTTCAAATATTTTGCATCATCTCAGGAGAATTGGTCAACAAAACAAAAAGTGCAATTTATGGCTGGAATACCGATGAACAAACCATCCTCTAAATTGCTCGATTCTTGGGCTTTTCTAGTTTTGCTTCCTGGGATAAAATCAAGTATCTCAGTTTACCTTTAACTTCTGGCTCTAACATATCCTCACTCTGGATCGAAGTTATTAATAAGATTAAATCCAAGATAGCAATATGGGGAGGGAATTGGCTTAACAATGTTGGTATGTTAATTATTAGCAAATTAGTTCTTTCTTCACTACCTATCTACCAGGCCTCTTTTCTCCTTGCCCCAAAGCTAATCCTGGAGCAGGTTTCAAAGTTGTTTAGATACTTCTTGTGGAAAGGTGGAAAAGGAAATTAGGGGAAATTCCATTTAGTCAGTTGGGATATAGTGAAAATGCCAATGCTGGAAGGTGGACTTCATATTCTAGATCCGAGCATGGCCAATTTCTCTTTAGGTGGTAAGATTCTTTGGAAACTCTACTCTAACAACTCTCATCCTATTAGTCATATTCTCCAAAAAAAATATCTCAAAGGGACTTCAATGAGAAACCTTCAGATCAACACTATTCCCAAAGGTACTATGCTTTGGAATCTCTACAGACAAGGCTTTGAATTATTTCAAAGACAATTAAATCGTGTTCCCTGGAACGGTAAACAGACTCTGATTTGGACATATAAAATCATGGGAAATTTGCCTCTTAAAAACATTCATGAATTAACATCTATCCATGAGTGGCTCTCTTAGAGTGGATTGTATAATCTTGCTGACATTTCTTCCTGGGATAATAAAGGGAACTGGGTGGAGTGGGTTTTCCGAAAGCTTCTAGTGCATATGCTCCGTAAAACACAACTTCTTCTTGATGCGCTCAAGGGATTGGCACCTGTCAATATTCATGTTGTTAACCATTGGAGCTGGGGGAAGACTGGTATCTACACCTCGACGCATGGTTTTGCAGCACTGCAGCCACACCATCCTCAAATTCTTAATCATTCAATCTGGAAGCACGCATGGGTTGCTCATGGGCTATCCAAGGTAAAAAAGAAAAAATCACGTGGGTTAGTTTAGAATAGGAATGACATAACACAAATTCACGGCATAAAATTATATCTTATAAATTGATATGTGGGTTGTCTAATGTATTCTTGAACCTTCATGCCATCTTCCAAGCTTCCTTGGTTTGATTTTGCTAATTTAGCTTAGAGATCTTCATCACGTAAAGGATTTATTGTTCACTTGTAGAGATTTATCAATTTTCTAAAACTTGTAGACAGGGATTCCTAGCCCCATAGAGGCCATAATTGACCATCTTCTCATAGTGACAAAAAACTAAAACTTGCAAATCTTAAGAGGCAAGTGGAATAATGTTTACAAAATTTTCATTGAATTGTATAATATGGGGTCTATGCAAACTCTTAACTCTATGTATAATTGAACTTGAATTTACTACTAAATTAGACAACAAGAAGAATAAAAAAACTCCATTTCATAGCTAATATAAATACCTATTAACCTAATTAAAAAAAAATCATAAAATGCGGTACATGTTTTTGGATGAAATAATATACACAAAACCTAGTATGGCTTTGGAGATTTCTAAATTGACTTTTACACTTAGAATCTGCAATTGCAATGAATTTAGTCAATTTCAGTTTAATTTAATGTTTAGTTTTTGGTGACAGTAAATAGAAAAGTACAAAACTTAGATTCCATCTTTGAAGTTAAAAATGACACTCAAATAGTTATTTTTTTAACTTTTTTTTAAATCTTAAAAACCGAAAAAAATTGAAAGTGTGAATATGTTACTTTTATTCAAATTTTATATTATTAGATAAATGCAAATGATTTGAATTGTTAAATTTGAAACTACAAAAAACTGAAAACAAAATCATATCCCAAAAAACCATTAAAAGAAAAGTGATATAAGTGTCTCTTATTTAAGAAACAGTCAAAAGTAAATTGATATAAGTGTCTCTTATTTCAATTTTTTTTATAACTAACAAACAAGAACAAGTTCACTAACTTTTCTAGAATCTTGTTAAAATTTCATTTAAAATAGTAATCTTACTTGATTGATAAAAATGTAGAAACACATCGGCCAAGAAGCCCGAGGAAGACTGGTATCTACACCTCGACGCATGGTTTTGCAGCACTGCAGCCACACCATCCTCAAATTCTTAATCGTTCAATCTGGAAGCATGCATGGCTGCTCACGGGCTATCCAAGATGATTTAAAAAAAAATCATGTGGGTGCTTACGCATAGAAGAGTTATGACGAGCATAAATCTTGTTAAAAGAGGAATTTTAGGAACGCACAGGTGCATTATGTGTCATGAAGCTTCTAAAAATTCAGATCACCTGTTTGTGGACTGCGTTTCTTCCCAATTGTTTTGGGCATTAGTGCTTCAAGGAGTAAACACAACCATTCCTTCCCAAATATTTGTTATTACTCTTTTATCCACATGGAAAACACGGTATCCGCTAGTGTTGAACATCACCGTTTGTGGAATCGGGTATGGCTCTCCATCCCAAAATTGATTTGCTGGAAGTTGTGGCTGGAAAGAAATGATTTGATTTTCAACAATACAAAGCACTCCCCCTTGATCGTCGTTGCCAAAGCCAAGGCGCTTTTAATGGAAGCATTGGGAAATTATTCCTCCGAGCTCGATGCCACTCTTAAAATAGAAGAAAGAAGTTTCCTAAAAACTTTGTTGATTCAGGACAGGAAGAAGAAATTACCTCGCCCAACTTACAACCCCGTTTGGAGAATACGAATGTGAGATGTAGAATTTTAAGATTGGTGGAAAAAACAAGGAAAAGTAACGGTCTTCTTTGATGGCGCCTCCAAAGGAAACCCATTAATATCATGTGTAGGTGGCGTTCCAGTCCCATGATGGATTAGTTATAGACAACTTTAGTTGGGGATTAGGATAGAACACAAATAATCAGGCATAAATTCTTGGGATGTTAAAAGGATGCAAGATTGCACAGGACCACGGAAACAAAGCTCTCCAAGTCTTCGATTATTCAGAAATTTTAATAAAGATCCTAAACTTTGAAGATCATTTTAATAATCCGGCTCTCAATAATAATCTACAGTGGCTGCGGGGTTTATTGTATAACTTCTCTTCTACTGCCTTTTTCCACATTCTTCGTCTTTTGAACAAGGAAGCATATGCAAAAGCTAATAAGGGATGTAGTTTGACACAAGGAGTATTCAGAAATACCTTTGATTATATGCATTACGTAGTTGGTTTGTATCTGATCTCCAAAAATGTAAGAACATGAAATATTGTAACAAGGAAAAGTGAGCTAAGACTCCATTTAATTCTAGTTGTTTAGGCTACATCCCAATCGATATTCTTTCAACAAAAAAAATTAACTGTTTTAGTTTTAAAAAATTACTTTTTTGAACTTAAAATTGCTGCCATTTTTTCACTTCATGGCAAAAATAACTTATGCGATTTTATTTTTAAAATTTTGAACTTTCGACAATTTGGTGCGCTCGTGTCTATGATGCACCGATAGTGTTGGAATTTCACTGGAATTTCACCTGTCATACAATATATTTTTTTACGTTTTTGGGTTTAACATTCACCTTCACTAAACGTGTTTTCCTAAATATGTACCTGCTAGTAATAATGTTTTTCCTAAATATGTACATGTCAGTCATAACATTTTTCCTAAATATATGTACTTGTTAGTGATAATGTTTTAGGAAGCTAGTTAAAAACACAGCCATTTGCACCTCTTTTCCAAAATACCACAATTCAAGGAAGGCAGAGTTCCAGTTGATCTGGAACTATGCTATTTTTCAAGCATATGGGTTAGTTTAGAATAGGAATGACATAACACAAATTCACGGCACAAAATTGTATCTTATAAATTGATCTGTGGTTTGTCTAATGTATTATTGAACCTTCATGCCATCTTCCAGGCTTCCGTGGTTTGATTTTGCTAATTTAGCTTAGAGATCTTCATCACATGAAGGATTTATTGTTCACTTGTAGAGATTTATCAATTTTCTGAAACTTATAGACAGGGATTCCTAGCCCCATAGAGGCCATAATTGACCATCTTCTCATAGTGATAAAAAAACTAAAACTTGCAAATCTTAAGAGGCAAGTGGAATAATGTTTATGAATTTTTCATTGAATTGTATAATATGGGGTCTATGCAAACTCTTAACTCTATGTATAATTGAACTTGACTTTACTACTAAATTAGACAACAATAAGAATAAAAAAACTCCATCTCATAACTAATATAAATACATATTAACTTAATTTAAAAAATTTCATAAAATGTGGTACATGTTTTTTGATGAAATAATATACACGAAACCTAGTATGGCTTTGGAGATTTCTAAATTGACTTTTACAATTAGAATCTGCAATTGCAATGAATTTAGTCAATTTCAAGTAAATTTAATGTTTAGTTTTTGGTGACAATAAATAGAAAAGTACAAAACTTAGATTCCATCTTTGAAGTTAACAATGACACTCAAATAGTTATTTTTTTAACTTTTATTTAAATCTTAAAAACCAAAAAAAATTGAAATCGTGAATATGTTACTTTTATTCAAATTTTATATTATTAGATAAATGCAAATCATTTGAATTGTTAAATTTAAAACTACAAAAAACTAAAAACTAAATCATATCCCAAAAAAACATTAAAAGAAAAGTGATATAAGTGTCTCTTATTTAAGAAACAGTCAAAAGTAAACTGATATAAGTGTCTCTTATTTCAATTTTTTTTTATAACCAACAAACAAGAACAAGTTCACTAACTCTTCTAGAATCTTGTTAGAATTTCATTTAAAATAGTAATCTTACTTCATTGATAAAAATGTAGAAATGCGTCGACCGAGAAACCCGGGGAAGACTGGTATCTAAACCTCGGCGCATGGTTTTGCAACACTGCAGCCACACCATCCTCAAATTCTTAATCGTTCAATCTGGAAGCACGCATGGGCTGCTCACGAGCTATCCAATATTTTAAAAAAAATCACATGGGTGCTTATGCATAGAAGAGTTTTGACGAGCATAAATCTTGTTAAAAAAGGAATTTTAGGACCGCACAGGTGCATTATGTGTCGTGAAGCTTTTGAAAACTCAGGTCACCTGTGGTCTTTGTTTCTTCCTAATCAGTTTGGGCATTAGTGCTTCAAGGACTTAACACAACCATTCCTTCCCAGATCTCTGTTATTACTCTTTTATCTACATGGAAAACATGGTATCCGCAGGAGCTGAACAATCACAGTTTATGGAATCGGGTATGGTTCTCCATCCCAAAATTGATTTGCTGGAATTTGTGGCTGGAAAGAAACGATTTGATTTTCAACAATACGAAGCACTCCCCCTTGATCGTCGTTACCAAAGCCAAGGCACTTTTAATGGAAGGATTAGGAAATTATTCCTCCAAGCTCGACACTACTCTTAAAACAGAAGAAAGAAGTTGCCTCGGAACTCGGTTGATTCAGGACAGGAAGAAGAAATTACCTCGCCCAACTTACAAACCTGTTTGGAGAATACGAATGTGAGATGTAGAATTTTAAGTTTGGTGGAGAAGACAAGGAAAAGAAACGGTCTTCTTTGATGGCGCCTCCAAAGGAAACCCATTAATATCAGGTGCAGGTTGCATTCCACTACCATGATGGATTAGTTAAAGACAACTTCAATTGGGGATTAGGACAGAACACAAATAATCAGGCATAAGTTCTTGGGATGTTAAAAGGATGCCAGATTGCACAGGACCACAGAAACAAAGCTCTCCAAGTCTTCGGTGATTCAGAAATTTTAAGAAAGATCATTTTAAAAATCTCGCTCTCAATAATACTCTACAGTGGCTAAGGGGTTTATTGTATAATTCTCTTCCACTGTCTTTTTCCACATTCTTCGTCATTTGAACAAGGAAACATATGCAAAAGCTAATGAGGGATGTAGTTTAACACAAGGAGTATTTAGAAATACCTTGATTATATGCAATACGTAGTTGGTTTGTATCTGATCTCCGAAAATGTAAGAACAGAGAAAAGTGACCTAAGACTCCATTTAATTCCGGTTGTTTAGGCTACAACCCAATCGATATTCTTTCAAAAAAAAAATCGTTTTAGTTATAAAAAAAAATACTTTTTCGAACTTAAAATTCCTGCAATTTTTTCACTTCAAAGCAAAAATAACTCATGCGATTTTATTTTTAAAATTTTGAACTTTCGACAATTTGGTGCGCCCATGTCTATGACGCACTGGCAGTGTTGGAATTTCACTGAAATTTAACCTGTCATACAATATATTTTTGTACGTTTTGGGGTTTAACATTCCCCTTCACTAAACGTTTTTCCTAAATATGTACCTGCCAGTAATAATGTTTTTCCTAAATATGTACAAGTCAGCAATAATGTTTTCCCTAAATGTATGTACTTGTCAGTAATAATGTTTTAGGAAGCTAGTTAAAAACACAACCATTTGCACCTCTTTCCAATCCCACAATTCAAGGAAGGCAGAGTTCCAATTGATCTAAAACTATGTTATTTTTCAAGCATATGGGTTAGTTTAGAATAGGAATGACATAACACAAATTCACGGCATAAAATTGTATCTTATAAATTGATCTGTGGGTTGTCTAATGTATTCTTGAACCTTCATGCCATCTTCTAGGCTTCCTTGGTTTGATTTTGCTAATTTAGCTTACAAATCTTCATCACATGAAGGATTTATTGTTCACTTGTATATATTTATCAATTTTCTGAAACTTGTAGACATGGATTCCTAGCCCCATAGAAGCCATAATTGACCATCTTCTCATAGTGATAAAAAACTAAAACTTGCAAATCTTAAGAGGCAAGTGGAATAATGTTTATGAAATTTTCATTGAATTGTATAATATGGGATCTATGCAAACTCTTAACTCTATGTATAATTGGACTTGAATTTACTACTAAATTAGACAACAAGAAGAATAAAAAACTCCATTTCATGGCTAATATAATTACCTATTAACGTAATTAAAAAAAATCATAAAATACGGTACATATTTTTTTATGAAGTAATATACACGAAACCTAGTATGGCTTTGGAGATTTCTAAATTGACTTTTACAATTAGAATCTGCAATTGCAATGAATTTAGTCAATTTTAGTTAAATTTAATGTTTAGATTTTGGTGACAGTAAATAGAAATGTACAAAACTTAGATTCCATCTTTGAAGTTAACAATGATACTCAAATAGTTTGTTTTTTTAACTTTTATCTAAATCTTAAAAACCAAAATGAATTGAAATCGTGAATATGTTACTTTTATTCAAATTTTATATTATTAGATAAATGCAAATGATTTGAATTGTTAAATTTGAAACTTCAAAAAACTGAAAACAAAATCATATCCCCAAAAAACATTAAAAGAAAAGTGATATAAGTGTCTCTTATTTAAGAAACAGTCAAAAGTAAACTGATATAAGTGTCTCTTATTTCAAATTTTTTTTATAAGTAACAAACAAGAACAATTACACTAACTCGTCTAGAATCTTGTTAGAATTTCATTTAAAATATTAATCTTACTTTATTGATAAAAATGTAGATGGAATTTGAGACCAAGTTGCAATGGAATCAACATTCTTCAGCAAGTAGGCAGAATATAGTCTTTGTTCAAAACAATGTTGATAAGTTGATGTGTTGATACGAGGGCTCTTAGTATTAGGATATATATAAATCATCCTTGTATCTCGATTCTTGTTGACTTAGGATTTATTATCTTCCTAATTCACTTACGGAATTATATTCTATCTTTGTCCTTACCAGGTGCAACTCGGTTGATCTTGGGTTGAATTCCCTGAGGCTTCTATCTTCATAGTTCGTCCTTTTGACCTAATGATTAGTATTATTGTGAGGTACCTTATTAGTATGGATCTTACCTATCCTCTTCATGTGTAGACTTGTATACAACCAAATATTGTTGCCCAACATTCCTTTTAATGTATATGATGATGAACACTGGTTCACAGATTGTTGAAAGCAGTCATTAAAGCATATAATTAAACTCCTTATGCACTAGAATCTTGTTACCGTTCTTTCATAATCAAGAAATCTAGAAGGCCAATTTTGTCAGTTATTACAAGTATAAATTGTTGATGTTTCTTTTCTATTGAAATTCTAGGTGGTAATTTGTTTATTGAGCTCTTCCTTACCGACACTTTGTTAATAGTGTTTTTTCTTTGGTAATGATTATTCATCCTTCACTTAATACCCAATTGGTTTTTCTCAAACATTGAATGAATAGGCAGATTTTGATTTTTCTCTTTCTTGTTGAGGATCCTAGTACCTTTACAAGGTTTTCAACATATTCCATGTACTTTTTTCTTGTTAAGGATCCTTTCATCAAATTCACTGATACCTTTACAAGGTTTTCAACATGCTCCATGTAGTTTATTCATGGGTAAAATTCTTGGGAGTAACTAGTAACTTCTAAGCCAATAATTATCACATGTAATGCAAAATAAAACATCAATATGTGTTCAATATTTATATGTAAAGAAATACACACACGTATATGATACTCATATTCCACAACTTGAGTTTTATGAACTGATTGAAATGGTTTGATTCACCTAGTTGCCATAGGAATCTGACAACAAATTCCACCCTGGAGGTGGGGCCCTGAATCAACAAGCTAAACTCAAATTGTGTGGCTTGATTCATTGGGAAATCACAATATTCATTGGTTTCAAACAATGGATTAGTGGTCCTTACTCAACCTTTACACTATAAGCACCAATATTTGAACAATGTAAAAAATATCTAAAGGGAAGTCACTATCGTTGCAACTTGCAACTTGCTACATTCTTTATCTAGCCCTTCACATAGTTCTAGGCTTGACTCTTCATATTTTATTCCATGTCTATTCCAACGTGATCATTTGCATAGGCCCTCACCCAACACTTCACACACAATTGGAGGTTCCTTTATGTGTTCAATCTCTTCACACACAATTCTATGCTTGATCTCTTACAGGGTTCTAGGATCAATCTTTCACTCATAGTTCTAGGCTCTATCCTCCACATAGTTTTATGTCTTCATTATAGCCTATAGAAATAAGTTCTCACTTTGATAGGTTAATACACAGGAAGCTACCACCTCTCTAATGTGATTATAAAAATACAAAAATAGGAGTTTTATTGTTTCTTCCTTATTCATAAAGGAGTTTCTTCAAATGGATCCTCACTTATTAAGTCAACCATTATCCTATTTGCAACATATTCTCAAACAAGGAGGATGTTACTAGCAAGTAAAATCTTGATCTATTTTAACCTTGAAATCCTCCATAACTCCAAGCAACTAAAGCACTCGAGAAGGAGGGTTGTGTTGCCAGTGATTCTGTTAATGCTTCAACCTCAATGCTCGGTTGACCATTTTTTCCATAAAGAAAATTTTAGCTTATCTTCGCTGGTATTTAATACCTTTGCACTAAAACATTACAAGGGTTTTCGGATGTGTGAGAGGCAACGACATGGACAAAATGTTGACGAGCTTAGATTCTTGGGGACATTCATGATGTGAAATAATATTGCCAAACTTATTTATACCGTTGCAAATAATTTTAATTATAGTGAGGGTAGGCTTAAAATTGCAATTCCACTTTTGCAAAGATTACGTATTGATGGTGAATAATTATCAGAATCGGTCGCAACTAAACAAGGGATCACAAATGTTTGCAAATTATTTGCGGGTCGAAAATAATAAATCGATGGAAGACTGCAGTGTTTGAGTAATTTTATGTTTCTTGGAGGAAACAATTTTGAAATTAATGAGAACCATATTCATAAATAGGAGAAAATTGGCAGTAGTGCCTTGTTTTTTTCAAATCAAGGTATTCGCAGCCCTCCTCTATGTATTTCATTGTATTTAAATGCATTATTGGAATTTTTATACATACATAACAAATATTGATTTTCTATTGGAACTTGGTAGCATATTTCATTGCTTTCCTCTATGATTCCCAGCCTCCAAGATCCCAAATTGCAGGCTGGCATGAGTAGCGTTGTTTACCCCATTGCAGGTTCTGACCTAAAAACTCAAGGGAACACCAGTGGTGGGTAAATATTGATTCAACCTATGACATTCACATGATAGAAATGGTCAGCTAAAAATGATCTTAACAAATAATGAAACCATAGATCCTAGATAACACAAATAAAATCATTACTAATACATTAAGAAAGGAAGAAATAGAATAATCTTACAAAGAAGCCAAGGTTGAATGTTGGAACCACCAAAATCAACAAGAATCGAGATTGTTGAACAACTTGAACTAAATACTGAAGCATTAATCCTTCAGACTCCCCAGATGTCCCAAAATACATATAATTCCAACTATTATTGAATCCTCATGCAGTTAGGAGAGGGAGGATTAAGAGCCACAAAGATTTATTAAGCCCAATTTCCCCATCGAGGAAATGCTGCTTATACGTGGGGGCTCAGGGCCAATAAATTTTCCTACTGATGAAATGGCATTATGGCAAAAGTTGGAACCTTCATTTATTTGTCATTGTCACTAACTAGTTCGCTTGGTTGGAAGTGGAACAACCTGACAATGTTGTTGAGCACAATTTCCTGCAACAAAACTATATCGAGATAGAAAACTCGTTAGTTGTAATATTCACTCAACGGATTCGAGCTCGGGACTTGCTGGATCAAAATTATGAGCAAATCTTCATAAGTTCTTGGCTAAAATGGTCGGATTTTGAGTCCTTGGATGTGCTACAAAATACAAGGAATCGAATGACTCTAGGACAGATAATGAAAGTTTTCATGGAGACTTGAATAGATATGATTCACCAGTCTAGATCCACCAGTAACAATCCTTGAGCACGTGATTGAAAACCCTAGCGGCTAGTATGCTTCCATTTTTGCAAAATGAAGGTTTGTGGGGCATGGCCTGCCAAACATAGGAGTCTGGACTCTGAAGATTTCGAATTGTGCAGCATGGAACTACCATCAACGAGATGGTTCATCCCATCTTCATATTCATCTCACCGATAATCCAATTTAGTCTTAAAGGTTCAGATGATAGCTCGCATAAATTTGCATTCAATGGAATTCACGGTTCATGGATCACATTTTATGAATTCACACGGATGGTGCCAGGTGGACACTGATGATTGGAGAGTGGAGTTTGGACATCCTAGAGTCTAGAGTAACAGATTTGGACTATGAATGAATTATGAGGCTATCTTCTCAGAGACTCATGCTTCCCTAGCACTTCCCCCACACTCCAGGCTAGCTCCTACCTCTAGGCTCCAACCCAGGCCCTACTCGGATACTCCTAGACCTATTCTTATATTACTAATATCATGACGTTTTGAAAAATTTGTAAACTGCCAAAACCACTTTTATGAAAATATTCAACCATTTAACAAAACGGCTTTGTTGAATTTTTACCCGTATTTGACGGGAAATGTCTAAAAACGGGCAAATTCCCATCAAATTCCAACTCTGTGCACCGGTGCGTCCCTCCATAAGACGCACCGATATCCCGTAGCTTAAAAAAAGGTTGGCCGATGTGCATAGACTTATTACGCACACTAGTGCATTTGTATTTAATAAACGCACCATAATGAAAACAACCATAGGAATGAATGTATAAATATCCACTACCAAATGTAGAGGATATTTTCAACTACAGGACCTTTTGTGGAGGATCTTTCATGGTGCGTTTATAGTTATTATGCACCAATGCGTTCATCGTTAATTAGGAACTATCATCCCGTTGGTTGAAAAAAATCTCGTTCATCGGTGCGCGTCTATATGTAACTCACCGATGCGGTTGTATTTATTACACCCACCGGTTATAATTATTGTGTATAATGCATGTATAAATATCCGCTACCAAATGTAGCATATATTTTCTCCTGAGGGAGGTTTTGCAAAGATCATTTTCACAGTGTGTTTATAGTTGTTGTGCACCAGTGCATGTGTTAAGTTTTCTATGTTGTCATAGCTTAAGTCCTAACTTGAGTAACATTTAATATATTTTCACAATAACAACATAAAGAGGATCACTTAAAGAAACACAATCACTCGATACACAACAATTTATCTTGGAAAAACCCTAAAGGGAGAAACCCAACAAAAACTTCCTCAATATAAATTACCAGTATGCAATAACCAAATACTAAGGTCTCACTAAGTGAGATACTGAACCCCAAGCATAAGATCCAAAATACCAAAGACATTAGTCCTCCTCCTTCTTTGTCCCTTCTTTCTCTCTCTTACACAATACAACTGTGAGTGAGTGTGTATAAATGAGGGAGGGTTCCTCCTTATATATACTAAACTTTTGAATGGCCTTTTACCCTAACTG
This sequence comes from Pseudotsuga menziesii, assembly GCA_001517045.1. Lineage (NCBI taxonomy): Eukaryota > Viridiplantae > Streptophyta > Pinopsida > Pinales > Pinaceae > Pseudotsuga > Pseudotsuga menziesii. Next base: position 439,218 of record LPNX010479594.1, read on the forward strand.
GGTGGACCTATCTAACTAACAGTGGCAACCTACCTAGGTAAACTTCACAATAATAATTATATTCTTATTTTCTGCATGCTATTGACCCGACTTACAACTGAGGGTTTACCCATGTCCTTTTACATCAGTAACATATCTCGAAGGAGGAATAATAATAATGTGAAGTACAAGTATAATATTCTTTGAAGTTACATTATTTCAACACTCCCCCTTAACAAGAAGGGTATTATACAAATAACAACAACAACTTGTGTTGTTGGTCTAGGAAAAGTGCACAAAGAAGAATGAGACGCGCAAGCAAAGGAGGAAAAGTGCGCATGCAACAAGGGAAAAGCAGGTAAAAAAGGAAGCAAATGAATTAGAGCTTAAAGATAAAACATGTGTGCGGCGAAGAAAGGAAGGAAAGGAAGTGCAGAGTAGAGGAAGTTGCGACAGGGTTGGTGCAATGAGGAAAAGCGCATCCAGAGTCGGTGGAAGAGGCAGATTGAAGAGTTAACATTGGACATGCGAAATTCAAGGAAGACTGCAGAAGGATGAACCAACAGGAGAGATAAGGACGATTTTGCGGCTAGTTATGACTAGTACAGACAAGTTGAAGGACATTTCTATGGATAGTTAATGTTGTGGTTAATGCATGCAGGACTTTTGCGGCTAGGTATGGGTTGCCATTTAATGTAACAGAGATATTTTGTAACCACTTGAGTCTGTAATAACTAAGTAGTACTCAGTCGACCTTGCGTGGTCTTGTAAATGTTATAAATAGAAGGAACCCGCTCTGTATAAGGGTTAGATAAGATTTGTTCAATTGGTTAGATTAGATTTGGTTAGATTCAATATTCGACTTAGTGAAGAGTTTGATAGAAGTAGAAGGTTGTTGAGCTACGGATCTTGCAGCGGTGTGCGTAGACCGCTAGTAAAGTAGAAGAGTCGATCAAGGCTGCGTGCGGATCAGTAGGAGTAGATAGAAGCAATAAACCATAGAGCATGAGAGCAAGAAGATTGAGTCAGAAATACATATATTAAGAATAGGTTGCAAGTTGCAGGCTGCAAGGTGCTACCTATATTTCTCATGCCAAATGAAGAACACCTTGGTGGTTTTTCCCATATTGGTTTCCAAGTTAGTTATTGTGTTATATGGATGAATGTTGTTGAATGGTGAATGTTTATGTGAATGTTGGATTATCTTACATTATTACAGTTACAGTTGTTGTTGAATGTATGGCGCGGTATGAATCCATGATTTTTTAAGCTATTGTTGAACTGTTGTGTATAGGTTCATGGTTAATCTGCCAAGTATAAATATAAGTCGTACACTATCGATAGAGTGTAAGGAATTGGCTGCATTGCACCGTTGCGCTGGTCATTAAGGTTTAAGGACACTGTCGTGTCGCGCTAGTGACCTGTAGCACGTGATTGCGTCGTTGTCGCAGAGTGAAAGACTACATCCCATCATCTTTCTCGAGCACCTTGGCCGCGCACCAAAGGACTATAATCCCTCACCAATTGTGGAAACATGGTTCGGGCAGTTACCCATTAAGACATCTCGGGTGAGATTGTGCCTACCTCATAGGCATTGTCGACTGAGCTTGCTCTGTTGGCCCGATGTCTTGTGGTGTCTTGTTGGTATTGTGTTGCTGATTGAACCGCATGTCGAGACAAGAAGGAGAAAGAGGCCAACAAATGGTTCCGTTGTCGGGACCATTAACCATTTGAGTCGAGGGAAATGTTGTGGCATCCGATGAAGAACGAAATAAAGGACTGGCTAGAGTCTAAGACACTAGCATTTGCACAAGAGGAGAGCGTAGGATCTCAGTTGAGTGCAGAAAACTGGGTAGATGAATACATATATTTGGATATCCATGAGATATTCTTTGCAGAGTTTCTCATTGTACTACACAAGTGGTTGTTAAGATTGGCAAGAAGGTAGAAAAATTTCCAAAGAAGAGAAGCAGTCGAGTGGAATGATCAGTTGCTGTGTGAAATAACCATTGTAAGTAACACCATCTCTAGAGCTGTTGATTTTTGGGTTGACAGTATTTTGCAAGGATATATTACTGGGTTTACAATATAGGCTATACCCTCTTATAGTGAGGCTGAAAGAAATTTTTTCCAAGGACCCCGAAGAAGATATTTGTTATCTATCGGTACATGGATTAAGATGCTCATTTATGAGAAGGGTATCTTGTAGTTGAGTAGTTGAGTCACATACACCAGAGGAAGGCTATGTCGCAGATGACCTGTCAGGAAGATGGGAAATGGTGAGTTGAGATGTTCCCATGAAGTACAAAACCTGAACTAGAAGCTAGATTCCTAAGGAGTGGAAGGAGATTTAGATCATGGAAAAGAAGAAAGACAGAGGAAGGTCGATGAGATCCTAGTTTGTTCGAGGAAAGTAAGCACGAACTTCAGTCCCAGGTAAACAAAGGGTATTGCAACGAAGAGGAGGATTATAGCCCAATGTCGGAAGGAGCAGAAGACTCTGAAGAAACTATTGAGTCACCAATGTCTATATGCCACTACATCACACTAGGAGTATCGCCAAAGGTAAGATCTAGAGCCTCACCTCCTAAAAGAGTTGTCAATACTTATAGTGCTAGTACTGCGACCAGTGTGTAATAACAAACACCTTCATTAAATCAGTCATCAGATAACCTTGACACCAACGCAATGGCTTGGGCAGATATTCAGTTACCTACATTCAATGGTAATGGATCAGAATATCCAGAGCAACATTGGTTCATCTGTGAAGTTATTTGGATGGTTCGCTTAGTTCAAAATGCAAACTTAAAGAAAGCATAGATGATCACGACTCTAAGGGGTCGTGCGTTTTACTGTTTTATGAAATTCTGTGTAGTACCGCCAGGAACACCACAGAAGACCCTTGAAGAGATACAAGCTGCAATGATCTGTGAGTTCAAAAAACCTAATTCTAAGTCACAATGTATCACTGAGATCAAGGAAAGCAAACAAGCATTGGCAGAGTCAGTATGAGACTTTGACCAATATTTCAAGACTTTGATGGCCAAGGTAAGTTTCCAAATGTCGTATGTACAACATAAAGAGTGGTTTATTGTTGCGTTACTACCACACATTTGAGGCCCACTAATATAACAAAAGATTGAGTCGCAAACAAAAGCACTAGAGTTGGTGATGAAGCTAGAGGCCTCGCCAATTGGCAATGGTGCCGCAGGAATGGTGCAGATTCAATTGCATTTGGCTAACCTGATGATACAACTGCAGGACATCAAAAAGGGTAAGGAAGCCCAGAAAGACTTATGGTGCACGAAATGCAAAACAGATGGACACACCAAGGATAATTGTCTCACCTTCATGAATTACGTCTCATCCGTTGCGCCAAACCCATTAAGTGCCCATGGACTACCCTGTTGTCGCATATTCCAGATGAGAGGAGATTGCGACGAGGAATATTTATACTTGCAAAATATTGCAAGCACTCCTACAAACCTGTTTTGTAAATTCTGCAAACCTGTTTTGTAAATTCTGCAAGTCAGTAGGGCATGAAGAGAAGGATTGCAGAACATACCAGCTCCTGAAGGAAAACACGGTCGACACATACTTGACGAAGAATGAGGGGCAGACTCAGGCTGAACCGGAGCAAGCATCGTATCAGCCTGCACAATTCCCGCCCAATCAATACCATAACCACTATCAACCTCATTATGCACCACAACAACCATATGCACAGCAGAATCACTATCAGCTGCAATATCAGCAGAATCAATACCCCCCACAACAACCACACCCTCAAGGAAGGGGTGTAGGAAAATTCAGAGGTAGAGGAGGTGGAGGAGGATTTGGTAGAGGAAGAGGTCAGGTTATATGCTATAACTATGGACAACTAGGTCACTATGCCAAAGATTGTCTAGAACCTGGAAAGACATGTTCATACTGTAAAGGACAAGACCATAATGTGGAGCAATGTCCCCAGCTGATCACAAAGTGGCAGGCTAGAACCATCATAGGTCCTAACCCTGCGCAGAATCCGAACCCAAACCCGAATCTGAACTTGAATGTTTTGATGATTGTTGCTGAGTTAAGAGATCTGAATGTCGATGTCGTAACACAAGGAGGTGTTGCGATTGGAGATGATCAAGAAACTTCGCAAGAACAACTGCAACCGCAGGTACGACCCATGACGTAGAAAAGAAGGTACCATTCGACATCCAAAAATAGAAGCAAGTATTCATGGACGTGCGACATGAGTTTGTGGATCCAAAAGAATCATCAAGATCAGAAGAAGTCAGGCAGATGCTTGGACGATTTCAGCAAACATTTCAAAAGAAGATTCCACAAAAGGTCAGTAAGCTCAAGTCGTTTCTGTCAAGTTATTTAGCATTAATACAAGATAAAGATGATATCGCATAACTACAAGCACTAATAGAAGAAACACCAGTGCCGTAGCCCGAAAAGAAAGTTAACCAAGTCAACAAGAAATTTAAAACTGGACGCGAGTTAAGAATGACTATGCAATTAGGGGATTATGACATAGATTATATCATTTTAGACTTGGCGTCTGATGTCAATATTTTGATGCGCCAAACTTGGGAGATTATGGGAAAGTCATGCTTGGACTGGTCTCATGTCTAGCTATGACTTGCAAATCAGGTGAAGGTTCTACCAATTGGTAGATTGAGTCAAGTCCCTATCGACATTGAAGGGTTGTGCACGTTTGCGGACTTTGAAGTCATTAACATTATTGATGACACAAATCCCTATCCCGCATTACTGGGGATAGATTGGGCCATAGACAATCAGACTATTATCAATTTCAAAAAATGGATCCTCTCATTCGAGGATAATGAGATGAGAATAGTGTCACCCATTGACCCATTGGAAGGACAAAGGTATGTCGAGCCTATCTACAATGATGGACATGGTGACTATCTAGACCAGATCTATAAGGTCTGTTGTAAAGGAAAGTATCCTATGGCTAGGGTTTAAGAGGCCATCAATGTACTGGGGTTGAAAGAGAGATGTACAATGTTCAGCAAGTATATATAAACAAGATTCAGAGATGAGAAAGGTCCACACCTGACTAACCGAAGGCTGGTCCAAGCTTTCTCTTCAATCCTCTTCTCGCTCCTCTCGCTCCAAGAGACCTGCAAAACAAGTTATACCTTCCTCAAGCCATTATGACCACATTTAAGACAATTATAATCAAATGAATATGAAACAATGATCTGAATAACATTATAATATGATCATAAACTGAGATTCAATCACACATTGAACAATGATTTGGGAAGAAGAAGGACATCACATCTTTATTAATCTTGAAAACAAGTATAAGTATACCTTCTCTTCAAGTTTGGCACCTCACGAAACCTTGATCTGGTTCTGCTGCTTCTCTTCTCCAAAGAACTCAGCCTCCAAGCTCTGCAACACAAGGGGAAGACCTCCAGGGCAAAGGTGTGGGCAAAGAGAGTCCCGATTCCTCCAGCATAACAATGCATAAATCCCAAGTCCCCTCTCATGGACCTCCCTACCTCTATTTATATGGGTGAAATAAGGTAGTTTGGAAGGTTGGAGAAGTTACAGCAATTAAGAAAATTAACTTATATGACTTAAATAATCTCCAATTAACTCATGTTTTAATGTTTAAATGCTAAGAGGCACATTCGTGGGTTTGCCTTAAGGAAAATCATGAATGAACCAAAAACACATTTTTAGGGTATTTCTGGGCATTTTCAGACTTTGGTGTCTTCTACAAAGTTTTAGCTAACAGAAATACCTTTCCAACGGTGTAGAAATGAGGTCAAACCAAATTACAGAACTCAAGATATGGGTCCTCCAAGATAGGTGTTTTTTCAGTGACTTTCATGAAGTGCCGACATGTGACGAAATCATGGGAAAGTGGTCACAGGAAGAGATGTGTCATTTTGAGCTATAACAGATGCCCCCTAATGTGTGAGGTTAGAGGGGAAGATGATAGCCGAAATACATTATAAAGGAAACAGCTAAGTATGGAGAGAGCAGAGAATCCAAGATCAACAGGCTCGAGTGAAGGTACCTGTAAGAGAGATAAATGTCAAAAAACTGATCTCTGGGACATACACGTCCATATACAAAACATCGCCATAAAGATACAGGCGGATCCAACATATGTATAACTGATGAAACTATCATGGTCGCTCAATATGCAAAAAGGCGCCATATCAAATCTAAAGGAGCCATGGCCACAAATGAACAAGGTGGATCCATGCACAACAATCGATCATAGCCACAAAATACAAGGTGGATCTATGTCTCAGTAAAATGTCATATAAAGTATAACAAGGTCTTGCGCAACTTGGGCAATAGCAAAAGAGGACAATGCTACTGTCGGCCCAAGGTCTTCAATCCAAACCGCTCAAAAAAGGTACAAATCCTAACCATGCGAATAAAGGAGCTGAAGTCGAACATGGAGGAAGCCGTTTGATTACCGGTCAATAATGCAAACCATTAACAAATGTGAGGGAAACCACCATTAATGAAAATGGTCCCCAAGGTACCTAGTACATTCTAACAAGTGTGATTACAAGGACTTGAAGTCAAACACTTGAAGAATCCATCGAGTAGGAGACATTAAGGTATTCCCACTACCCAATAGCGAGGGAAATTGCCATTGAGGACAACAATTCCCAAGGTACTGTCATAAAACTCTAAATCTCATTCCCAGAGCAAGATGTGTTGCAGTCGATAGGAAGAGATCCGTTGGAAGGAAGGCATTAAGACATCCTTCATCATCCAACACGAGGTAAGTCAAAGACTAATTGGATCTGGAAATGGTGCTAAATTTCATAAAAAGGACCGCTGAAGACATGATGTAATGAACGGATACCAGGGAATGGCCGACACAAAAGGTCAAGGCAACTACAGAATGGCCGACAAAGGTTTAATCCTTGAACAGTAAGCACGACACAAAAGTGACTTAGGCAGCTTTTGACACAAAAGGACCAACGAAACAAATCTACAATGTAGAAGACATTGACAGATACCCCATATAATTGGGAAAAAGACCAACTGGAGGAGTAAGAAACTCTAAATCAGGATAAGGTCAAAAGACTAGAACCCAACGGTTGATAGACGCAAAACTGGTGCTTTGTTCAAGGAAACAAGACTTGCTGCCATGATGTAAAAAGACATGGAAATAAACCTTCCCCTTCCCTTCTTTCTTGTAAAGGTTTAACGAGTCCAAGAAAGCAAACTCGGGACCATCTTCATTTTTTGACAAGCTTGAAGAAAAGAAAGAAGAATGCTTGATAAGGCACTAATTCGTGGATTTTACGAGCCCGAACTAGTACATGCTCGACGGTGTTTTCATAATTTAGAGAGTCTGAAAACTCCAAAGAAGACTCCAGGGGGGTCCTTTTTCGTACAATTTAGTTTCCTGAGGCCGAAAAAGTATAAAACAAACCAAAGAAGAACTCTTTTAACTTCCGAAGAAGAAAAGGCGCACCTTTTTCGTAATTAGTCGGGAAGGTCCAAAAAAGGTTAAATTACCACCTACCCAACGCTCCTTCAAAAGCAGCATATAGCCTGAGTTTTACGAGTGTGAAGGAAGGCAAGATCACTCGGAAAGATCCATTTGATTACGAGAAATGGGGCTTACAACAATAAACTCGATGCTTTGTTCTTTAGGGTTTAACGAGCATGACAAAGACATAAAGTACACTTGGAATCTTTTTCATGTTTTGGTCCAGAGCACGAAAAAGAGAAAACTAAGCTCATACTGGGGGTTCCTTTTCCATAAGTTTAGTCCCTCACGTCCGGAAAAGCAATAAACCAATGCCTGAGAATACTCTTCTCAATTCAAAAGAAAAGAGAGGGATCCTTTCTCGTATTATTCCACATGGTCCGAGAAAGAGATAACCTACCACCAATGTGGATGCCCATTCACATATTGTTAACGAGCCTGAACGGACAAGTTTACTCGGCAGTCAAGTCTATTTTGAGGAGTCAGACTTGGGCCTAAAGAAACTCATAATCTTTCCCGTGAAGTTTTAACAAGTCCGGAAAAGTCAACTCGCGGCCTCCTTACTGTTTTTAACGAGCTCGAAGGAGAACAGAAAGAATGCTCTAAATGCGAGGAGACGAGTGTCATAGACAGGCGAAACTAGTTCCAAGCGCAAGGAACAAACCTATGCATAATGCAAGGAAAGTGAGCAAGATAAGGACACTCGGGGAAGGTCTCCTCGGGGTAAAGGGTGTCAAGTTGCAAAGGCGAAATGATACAAGGCTAAGCGATGATGAGAACAAAGATGAGGGCTTATATAGCGAGCTAAAAGCGTGGAAGCCGGCATCAGGCTCATAAGCACGAGCAGGGCACATGCAAATGCAATTACAGCTTGAATAACAAGGTGAGGCCCACAAACAGTTGTGAATCCAACTAATAATCATGTCTCCAAGAAACAACAACATCAGAAGAAACGATCTGATGCGGGTCACTTTGGCAGAAACACTTGTGACTTT
>LPNX010479594.1:450516-555732 GCA_001517045.1 Pseudotsuga menziesii
AAATGAAACAAAATGACTAAGCAAAGAGAAATGAAATGCAAAAAAGCAAATGGCTATTCTCTTTATATTTATTTTTCAAATAGAAAACTTGAAAGCCAAAAAAGATCAAATCTTTTTATATTTTTTAATTTTCAAAAACAATGATATGCTATGCACTCTAGACTAAAAAACCTAATCTACATGCATATAAAGCAAACATATGTTTTTGTATTTTTCTTTTATAAATGCAAAAGAAAAATCAGCCTATCAACTAATGCAAACAAGTACTGAAAGCAAAGAAAATAGACAACTACTCTACTCCCCACAAGCAAACCCTAGGTTTCCCTAAAGTTAGATATCAACCTGTCTTAAAAAGAAGGCTTACAAAGGAAAACAAGCCAACAACTTTGGAATGAAGAGACTGAGCAAAAAGACTGACATAAACAAAGGTCAAGAAGTCCCAAGCATCAATCTAGACCTACAAACAAAGGCTGCTCAGTACCTTGCCCAACAAGGTCAAACCAAAGAAAGAGGTGGGGGGGGGACAAGCAGCAAAAACAAGTTCTTTTTAATTTTCTTTTATAAAGGCAAAAGAAAAACTACCTACAAAGCAAAAGCATGCAGATAACAAGAACAAAGCAAAAGGAACTCTGCTAAACAACCACCAAACAAACTCTAGAGTGCTCTAAAGTCAGTATAAACCCTACTTGGAAGGAAGGCTTGCATAAGAGACAAGTCAACTATTTGGGCATGGTGAAGTTAACCAACAAAAGAAGAAGGAAACCAGCACCAACAAGATTCTGAAATCAACCAAAGATCACTAATAGAGGCTGACCAAAAACATAAGCCAAAAATCAAACCAAGCAAAGGAGACGGGGGAAAGAGCAAAGAACAAACCCTAATGCTATAAAAAGGCTTACCACATAGATAGAGAACAAGCAAAAAGGATGACACTAACTCTCTAGAGTCATGCACCTGCAGAGGACCCTAAAAGACCTACCCAAAACACCTTCAAACAGAAGAAAAATCACACAAGAGGAAAAAACACTATTTAAAGGGGCATTCGCGACTGTCTATAAGTGCAATCCGCGAATGATTCGCGACTGTTCAGTACAGCAACCCGCGAATGCAAGAAAGTATTCGCGACTGTTCAGAAGAGCAACTCGCGAATGGGTGGAAAAATTCCCCAAAAAGGTCAAAACCCACCTTAAGAAGGTAGGGGAAGTGTGCTATCAGATTTATAAAGTGTTCCTAAGTGGCAAGAAGGACCTGAAACAATGCAACAGACTGAAATAAATCAAGAGAAACCCCAAACAGACAAGGCTCTCCCCAGCGGAGTCGCCAGTTCTGTTGTAAAGGAAAGTATCCTATGGCTAGGGTTTAAGAGGCCATCGACGTACTGGGGTTGAAAGAGAGATGTACAATGTTCAGCAAGTATATATAAACAAGATTCAGAGATGAGAAAGGTCCACACCTGACTAACCGAAGGCTAGTCCAAGCTTTCTCTTCAATCCTCTTCTTGCTCCTCTCGCTCCAAGAGACCTGCAAAACAAGTTATACCTTCCTCAAGCCATTATGACCACATATAAGACAATGATAATCAAATGAATATGAAACAATGATCTGAATAACATTATAATATGATCATAAACAGAGATTCAATCACACATTGAACAATGATTTGGGAAGAAGAAGGACATCACATCTTTATTAATCTTGAAAACAAGTATAAGTATACCTTCTCTTCAAGTTTGGCACCTCACGAAACCTTGATCTGGTTCTGCTACTTCTCTTCTCCAAAAAACTCAGCCTCCAAGCTCTGCAACACAAGGGGAAGACCTCCAGGGCAAAGGTGTGGGCAAAGAGAGTCCCGATTCCTCCAGCATAACAATGCATAAATCCCAAGTCCCCTCTCATGGACCTCCCTACCACTATTTATATGGGTGAAATAAGGTCGTTTGGAAGGTTGGAGAAGTTACAGCAGTTAAGGAAATTAAGTTAAATGACTTAAATAATCTCCAATTAACTCATGTTTTAATGTTTAAATGCTAAGAGGCACATTCGTGGGTTTGCCTTAAGGAAAATCGAGAATGTACCAAAAACACATTTTTAGGGTATTTCTGAGCATTTTCAGACTTTGGTGTCTTCTAGAAAGTTTTAGCTAACAGAAATACCTTTCCAACGGTGTAGAAATGAGGTGAAACAGAGTTACAAAACTCAAGATATGGGTCCTCCAAGATAGGTGTTTTTTCAGTGACTTTCATGAAGTGTCGACATGCGACGAAATCATGGGAAAGTGGTCACAGGCAGAGATGTGTCATTTTGAGCTATAACAATGTCACTGCCATGCAAGAAGACTATACTAATCTGACAACGGATGGAAACCTGAGTTGGAAGAGTGCTAGCTCTTGCACGTCTGACTCAGGGGAGGCATTGGAGAACTGGCAAAACAGATTGCATGAGGTCTCTATGAGGAGGTAGGCAAGAGTCACAAGGTCTACGCAACGGGTGAAGAACGAGCTATGAGAGCTACCCACCTATGAGAGTTTGTTGAACCTTGTGACCTTCCTAACTGAGTTTGAAGGACTTGTAACAGAGTCGTAGTGCTTGTTTACGTAAGACCATGTACTAAAGGCTACACCCGCTAGATGGTGGGGTACACACAAGTAGTTCATAACATAATGGCCATAATGCAGAAGGTTGATTAAAGTTAGGTTCGATGAAGAAGTCACCACTATAAGCCATAAATATACAGGATTTTCTAGCCCGGAACAACACATAAATCGGTGTCGCACCATATTTGCAAAATACCTGCGATAGGAATGGGTCCGTCATTTCATTCATACATTGGAAATGACACCTAGAACATGGTATGCATCTATGGATTTGTGAGAAGGAACCCAAGATTGGGAAGGGATCGCTAAGTAGTTTAGGCAGACATTTGAATTTGTTGATGAGCAACCTACAGTTGATGCTGCACTGCAAACAATAAAGAAGAAGATATTTGCTGAAATTCCTGTCGAAGAGGCCAATTCTCACCAGTGTAGTGCGACCATTCAACAATGGATGGCTTGCTACAATCTAGCTGGAGACCCAGATGATGATCCGACTAACATAAATATACCAGAATCAAATGGCACGTGTGCAGTAGAAGGAAGTGGTATTTCAAGTGACCAATTCCTCAAGCCATTGAAAATCAAGAAAGTAAACATTAGGTCGCTAGAGAACCCGAAGTTCGCCAATATAGGAGATTATTGGGATGAAGAGACAGTCGTGAAGATCACAAACTTGTTGCATGAGTATCAGGATCTATTCCTTACAAATTTATCAGAGATGAAGGGAATAGTCGACAACCTAGGGAAGACGAAAATACCCCTGCAACCAGATGCTAAATCCAGTAAACAGCGCCCGTATAGACTGAATCCAAGATATAAAGAGAAGGTAAAAACATAATTGGATCATATGCTCAACGCATAAATCATTGAACATGTTGAGGAATCAGAGTGGATCATCCCTATAGTGATATAGGATAAGAAAACAACAGATGAAGTGAGGATCTATGTCGACCTGAGAAAATTGAACGATGCATGCCCGCACAATCCATTCCCAACACCATTTACAGATGAAGTACTTGAAAGCGTCGGAGGACAGTAGATGTATTCATTCACTGATGGCTTCTCTGGCTATCATCAAGTCAGAATCGTGAAGGAGGATCCCCACAAAATGACCTTTATCACAAAATGGGAATGCTTCTAGTACATGGTAATGCCCTTTGGACTCAAGAATGTGCCTGTTGTTTTTACTAGAACAGTAGTCTCTGCTTTTAAAGATTTTATTCATAAATTTGTTGAGGTCTACTTTGATGATTGGAATGTGTTTAGTCTAGTAAGAGACCATATTGAGAGTCTTTGCATGATGCTGGTCCGCTGTTGCCAATATCAGATCGCGCTTAATTCCAAGAAATGTATATTCTAGACACTGTTTGGTGTGTTGTTGGGTCACGACAGTATTTTGGTCGACCCAACAAAAGTTGCGATTATCCTTGACTTACCACCACCTACATCAGTCACGCAACTCAGATAAGTGCTAGGACATACAGGCTACTACAAGAAGTTTATCAAAGGGTATGCAGAGATCACTACACCTATGGAGAAACTACTGAAGAAAGATGCAAAGTTTCAGTGGACACCTGCTTACTAGGAAAGCTTGGACAAACTGAAGAACAAGATGGCCCCTACGCCAAGGAGTTCCATGTTCATGTTGATGCATTATCTCTCGTGCTCAGCATAGTCTTGACACAACTAGGAGAGGGTGTGCTTGACCACCTTATTGCTTTTGCTAGCATAAAATTGTCAATGTCAGAAAAGAACTACATGACGACAGAAAGAGAAGGCCTTGTTATGGTCTATGTGCTTCAGAAATTCCAACACTACTTGTTGGGTGGACATTTTCGGATGTACACTGATCATTCAGCGTTGAAATACCTAGTCAACAAGCCAGTGTTGGGGGGGAGGATATGTTGATGGCTTATCCTGTTTCAAGAATTTGACTTTGAGGTCATTATCAAACCTGGTCAACTGAACGTCGGGCCAGACCACCTATCACAGATAGAGAGTGGTGAAGAGCCAACTAGCTTGGAAGATACTTTTCCTGACGAGCAATTGTTTGCGGTTACTATGATGGAAGATCATAACAAAGATTTTAATGCAATCATCCACTTTTTGAGTACAGGCTATGTGCCTCCAGGATTCTCCACTAATCAGAAGAAACACTTGGTAGACAAAGCTGTTGATTTAACATTGATCGTTGGACACCTGTACAAATTGGGTGTGGATGAAATATTGTGCCACTGTATTTTTTATTATGAGCGACCTTGGGTTATGAGTGAAGCACACACGGGTGTCGCAGGAGGACACTACGTGGTAAAGGAAACTGTGCGCAAGATATTGCAGGTAGGACTATGGTGGCCAAACATACACATGGATACTAAAATCTTCTGCAAATGTTGTGGTATCTGCCAGAGAACAGGAAAAGCATCACGCCGCGACGAGATGCCGCTTACACCACAGATAACACTACAAACCTTCGACAAATGGGTTGTTTATTTTGTGGGTCCAATCAGTCCTCTAGGGAAAAAAGGCTGGTGCACGCCACATTATCATTGCGACGAAGTATTTAACTAGATGGGCTGAAACCGATCCTGTTAAAGATTGTACCTCTGTGATTGCGGTGAAGTTTTTATTTGAAAATGTGGTGACTAGATTTGGATGCCCGAAAATTCTACTTAACAACCAAGGTACACATTTTGTTAACAAAATGATTGCTGAGCTTATTGCAGAGTTCCAGATCCAACATAAGAAGATGAAACCTTATCATCCTCAGGTGAATGGAATGGTTGAAACTTTTAACAATATTCTAGAGAATGCATTGACCAAGGTATGCAACGTGCACCGAGATGAATGGGATCATAAAGTATTAGCTATGCTATGGGCATATCGTACAACTTGCAAGCGATTGAAAGGGCACACCCCATTCAGACTCATATATGGACAGGAAGCTATTGTGCTAATGGAGTATATCGTGTTGAGTCTACGGATTGATGCGTTGACGGAGATGATCGATGACGATGCTGTCGAACAGAGATTGTTGCAGCTCGTTTGTAATGTCCCCGATTTTGACCCCGTTTGCATGATGTATATAAATGTAATTAATCATGGTGAGGAGCTCAAGGCAAAAGCCCCACCATCGATTTGGTCATGTATGTTTCGGTAATAGGGGTAGTTGCCGATGGTATGTCGTGCTATCCGGCACACTATAATGTGGCATCATGTAAACACGCACATCAAATTAAAACAAACCACAACCAGCTACGGCAGCGCAATGTTGAATGAAAAGGGCATGATTCCAAAGGATAAGGGGTGGGGGGATGTCCAACCTTAGCATATGGGGGAAAAAACTCATGTTTTATCACCTTTGTTTGTTTGCCACCTTTCTTGTTCACCAACCTCTTTAACGTCTTGGTTTTGTTGTTGGGGGGCAGTTATGGCGGTGGGTGCGGCAGGCTGTCAGCCTTTGCCCACGCGCCCACTCCACCCACGACTGCATTCAATTCCTCCATCTTCTCCACGACGCCATTCTCCCCTGTCCGGGTTCACTCTCACGCGGAGGTCGGTTATGTTCTCCTCACGCACCAGTCGGGGGGCTCTCTTTGTTGTTCGTGGGCTGTTGTTCCCATATTTTTGTTGGCTGCGTCCTTTATCCTCATGCACAGGAGTTCTGCGTTTGTTTTCCTCACACAGGGAGTGGGAGGAATCGTGGTTGTCACTCAGGATTTCGGGTGCAAGAGCCGTTCACGCTCTGGGCTGTGTGCCTGTGTGTTTCACACCAGTTCGGTGGTAAGTATATGTTTCCCCATGTCGATTGTGGCTGTTTATGCTGTCAACTGTGGTCTGCGGTTGTATTCTCCTCCTATCCATGCCGAGAGTCTGTTTCTCTCCATTATCGGACTGCGTAGTTTTCCACTATTTCATTGTGGGACGGGAGCTGTCATCTTCCCCACGTTTCATTGGCTGAGTTTTCCTGCTGTTTGTGACTGTGTATAGCTGCCATCATTTGCACTGTGAGTTGTGGCTGTTGATTGCCACAGTCGTTGGCTGAGTCTCCCATGGCTATGCTAGGAGTGCTGTTTACTATTCACTGTGGGCTGTGAATTGTTTCCATCATCCATTGTGTGTTTGGGCTGCTGTTATTCCCCTGGTTTTGGGTTGCAGTTGAGTTGTTTTAGCCATGTTAGGGCCAAGAACAACTCTGAGTTGCCTTGTGGGCTTGAGCTATGACTCACCTTTTGTTTGGGACTGTCACCGATTGACTTGCCTTCTTCACGGGGCTGTGAAGGGATTGTTTTGGCTGCTGGTATGCAGTGGTTGGTCTTCGGACTGTGCTGGCTTGGCCGATCTGTGGATGGCCTGATAAACCCAGCTGTGTTGGTTTGGCTGATTGTGTCCCCTTGGCTATGTGTAAGCCTACAAAGGACCCTTATTCCTGGAGGAATCATGCCCAGCTCGGGGGTGGCAGCACTGCTGAGAGATTAATGAGCAAGCTAGCCTATGGTTGGGTGGAACGTTGCAGTGACGTAGCTGGTTGCGGGGCAAGTTCTTCATCCGAAAGATAAGTCCTCTTGTCCATTTACTTCTGTATTTATAATTTCTGCAAATGAATGGATGCTTGTGTGAATGCATGTTGCTTCTGCCGTTTATGATGGATAATTGCACCTGTGTATGATAAACAATCATGTATGCATGGTTTTAGGAATCATGCTGAATGCTGGTATGTTTATGTGTGTTTGCTTCCGCTGAGGACTGTGTATCCTTGTACGTCTTATGCATCTTAGTATCCATCGTGTTTAAGCTTTTAACTTCAGCATTTATCCATGTTAATGGGGTTGTTTGCCCGCTTCTATGTGTTGTGGTGTTCGTCGCGTCCTATTTCGCCGGTTGGATAAGGGATGGGGATGTGACAATATGGTATCAGAGCTCAAGGTTGCAACAATGGGCCTCTATGGGCCATGAAGGATGCAGTGACAGAAGGTAGAATTACCTTCTATGTCCAGCAGAACAGCAGCAGACTTCAAAATTTTTGCCTAAGTGTTTGAGCCATCGAAGCCCTTAGCGGAATTGACTTCCGCTGTGGCGGAAGGATTAGGGGAACAGACTTCCGCCGTTGCGGAAGGCTAGGCGGAAGCGCGTCTGACGAAACACAGTCGGAGGGAAAAAATTTGGAAATTTCTAAGTGTCTGGTGTTCGTCAGAAGAAATAGTGGATCGACGCTCCCCGTTGCGGATGAAGAAGCGACTAAGCGTCCGACGGAACAGTTGGAAGAAAGCCGAAAAGAAAATTTGTCCAAGTGTCCCCATCGGAACAATTAGCGGAAAGACTTCCACTATGGCGGAAGAGTTTGTGAAGTTAACTTCCGCCGTTGTGGAAGAGTTTGTGAAGTGGGCTTCCGCCGTTGCGGAAGAAGAAAGGGTTCTGCGTTTGCCGTTGCGGAAGAAGAAAGGGTTCTGCGTTTGCCGTTGCGGATGAAGAAGCAACTAAGCGTCCGACGGGAAAGTCATCTGATCGCCGACACAGAAGTACTTAGTGGATCGACGTCCGCCATTGCGGATGTAAAAGCACTAAGTCTTCCGATGAAAAAGACCGCCGACGCTGAAAGTTAAAAAAAAATTGTTCTAAGTAAAGAACTGCCAATCGGAAGAAGTTCGTGTTGGTGTTCCGCCGTTGCGGAAGCCAAAGGCACAAGACTTCCGATGAGAAAGACTGTCGACACCGGTTATAATTAGTTCGCCGGTTGGAAGAAGAATGAGTTTGGTGGGCCGCCGTTGCTGCTGCCTAAATGACTGACCACCCGAAGTAGAAGACATCCGACAACCGATGAGAAGGAAATTTGTTGAAAATTTTTCTAAGGCAAGAAAACAACGGAGGGCGGCGGACTTTAGTGGTGAACATCGACAAGATACAGCAGACGAGGTTCCGTCGTTGCGGCTATGAAAGAGATTAAGTCGTTGATGGTGCGGAAGAGCTTAGCGTTGGACAGTTCACCGTTGCGGCTGCCAAAAGGATTAAAGTGCCGATGCGGCAGTGTTGGTGGTTTCCGCTGGTAGGAATCGTCGGCGGGGATAGTGTTTCCTGTGCCGCTGTTGCGGAAGCGGAAGACACTAAGCCTTCCGAAGTGCAAAGACCACCGATGCCCGAAGTTAAAATTTCTTTGAGAAAAGAGCGGCTGTCACGTCCCCAGTTTTGACCCCGTTTGCATGATGTATATAATGTAATCAATCGTGGTGAGGAGCTCAAGGCAAAAGCCCCACCATCAATTGGGTTGTGTGTGTGTTTCGGCAATGGGGATAGTTGCCGATGGTTTATCGTGCCATATGGCACATTATAATTTGACATCATGTAAATACGCACATCAAATAAAACTAAAAAAACCACAACCAGCTATGGCAGTGCAACGTTGAATGAAAAGGGCATGGTTCCAAAGGATAAGGGGTGGGGATGTCAAACCTTAGTCTATGGGGGAAAAACCCATGTTTTGCCACCTTTGGTTGGTTGCCACCTTTTCTTGTCTCATCCAACCTTGTCAACCTCTTTAATGCTTCAGCTGGTGGTTGAGGAGTGATGGCTGAGTGGTTAAGGGCAGTTATTGCCTTTGGGAGTGGGGTGGCAGGACTGTCAGTCCCTTACCCACACCCACACACCACCCACGACTCCATTCTCACCCTGTCGGTTCATCCTCCCCCTGCTGAGTGTTCTGTTGTTCATCCACGCGCAGAGGCCACTGTCTGTTTGCTTACACAGCTGGGCTTCAACCTTCACGACGGTGGTCGGTTCTCTACTCAAGCGCAAGTTCGTGGTCTGTTCATTCCTCACGAGGAGGCCGCTGTTTGTTTTTCCTCACGTAGAGGGGCAAAAGTCTTGCTCATCCTCATGCACAGGCAGAGGATCTGCTGGATCTCACGCGGCTAGGAGGAGAGCTGCTTACCTGTGGTCATTCACTTCTTCCACAGAATGGAATTGGGTAAGTCTGCTTGGCGTTTTGTGGTCTGGTGCGGGTTGCACTCACGCACAGACTGTTTGGGGTCGTTTTCCCACATTGTGAGCCTTGCTCACTGATTGTGTTTTGGGGCTATTGTCTTCCCCACGTTTTTTGTTGGCTGTGGTGTCCAATTGCGTTTTGGGCTGCTATGCTTTCGTATTGAGTCGTTTTCTGCAGTGGTCTGCGTCTGACTTTCCTTGCTATTTGGGACTGTGTTTAGCTGCCATCGTTGGCACTATGAGTTGGGGTTGTTGATTGCCACAGTCATTGGCCGAGTCTCCCATGGTTATGCTAGGAGTTCTGTTTCTTATCCACTGTGGGCTGTGGATTGTTGCCACTGTTTTTATTGTGAAATTGGGCTGCTGTTGTTACCCTAGTTTGGGTGTGGTTGCTGAGTTTTTTTTGCCACATTAGGGCCAAGAACAACTCTGAGTTGCCTTGTGGGCTTGAGTTGTGCCTCATCTGTTGTTTGGGACTGTCACCGGTTGTTTTGCTTTCTTCATAGGGCTGTGAAGGGGTTGATTGCTGCGGGTATGCAGTGGTTGGTCTTCGGACTGTGCTGGCTTGGCCGCTTGTTGAAGTCCTGTTAAACCCAGCAATGTTTGGTTTGGTTGTTTTGTGTCCCCTCGGCTATGTGTAAGCCTGCAATTGACCCTTATCCTTGGAGGAATCATGCCCAACTCGGGGGTGGCAGTGTGCTGAGAGAATGATGAGCATGCTGGCCTATGGTTGGGTGGAACGTTGCAGCGACGTAGCTGGTTGCGGGCAAGTTCTTCATTGAAAGATAAGTGTTGCGGCTATTCCATCTCTGCAATTATATTGATGTTTAATGAGTTATGATGAACATGTTGAATGCTAGTTTATGAATATGTTTGATTCCGCTGAATGATTGAGGAATTATGCATATTGTATGATGTTTTATGCATTCTGTTATGTTGTTTAAGCTTTTAATATCAGCATTTCTCATGTTCCTGTTCATGGGGCTGTTTGCCCGGCTGAATTTGATGTTCGTCGCGTCCTCTTCGCTGGTCTGAGGGATGGGGACGTGACAGCGGCCAATCGGAAGAAAATAGCGTTTCATGCTCCGCCGTTGCGGAAGCGAAAGCGTCTCATGTTCCGCCGTTGCGGAAGCCAAAGCGTTAAGTCTTCCGACGAGGGAGAGAGCCGTCGTTACGGAAGAATTAGTGATTCCAAGAGCCGTTGTTGCGGAAGGATTAGTGGTTTGAGAGCCGATTCTGCTGATGGATAATTGGAATAAGACCCGATTTAACAAAGGAAAAATTGAGTTTTTCCAAGGGGATTTCTCAGTGGTTTTCAGTGGGATTTCCTACAGATTTCGACTGCCTTCCAGTGGGATTTTCAGCTATTCTCAGTGGTTTACAGGTGGCTGAAGTTGGCTGAAGATGGCACCCAGTCCAAAATGCAGTGGTGTAATAAAAATGCAAAGAATTGGTGAAAGTCTTCATCCTTAGAAGTGGTTTTCACACCCGAGGTCAGAATGAAGCATGGGGATAGGCGTTGGAAAGCTTATCCCGTAGGGAACAAGGATAAGTGACCAGAATCTGAGCATGAAGCAACAAAGTGCTAATGATGGCCTCTACTATCAAATGGAAAAAACTGGACAGTTGCATGCCGGAAGTAGCAAGGACTATGAAGTCAACCCACTGTTGCGTGGAAGAGGAATTCCATGCAAGGATGAGGGATTTGAAAAAGGTAAGTTTCCCTTAAAACGCTGTCTTGCTAACTATGTTACATTTCCTAAGTTTTGTGCATGAAATGCATGAGGATATGTGTTGTATACATAGGATAGTAAAGATTATATATCTATAACGAACCACTAATGATAATCATTGCTTTGATGTTGGCATTAGTGGGAAAACCAACGATGACATGGACCCGGATGAATGTGTTGCTGATGCTGACAATTGTGATTAGCAACCCTGTGGAGAAAGGGATGAGGCAACAAGTCCTTAACAAAAGTTGGTGAGCAAATTCTACAAACTCCTGCAAAGGACCAACCAAATTGGTCATGTCAAGGGTGTAAGTATGACCCATGCAGGTAAGAGTTGCTTATGACAAATTCCATGGATTGGTACAGGTAAGAGACCTCATACCATGTGGATGTTGGAATATAGAAAAATGGCATGCCTGTATATATTGATTGAAGCTTAGTAGCCCAAGGAAAGTAAGTATAGGGAAAATGTTGTGATGTATTGCACGAATGCATTGAGATGAATGCATGTGATATTATGAATGACTAATGACTGAAATGATGAATTGATGACAATTCATAAACCATTTCAGAGGTTGTTATGAATGCGGGATAGTCATGATCAATTGGCTGCCAGAAATGCTCTATGGGAGAGCAAGGTGGTATGAATTATATGCTTGTGAACAAGGAGTATCTGAACACTTCATTTAATTGCATGAATGCTGTGATTATACCTTGCAATGTTAGCACGATAATGAATGCAGGAAGTAAATGAGTTTTGGTATATATTGATGTGACTAACAGTTAGAAGTATTTGAATTTTATAAATTCTAAAAATGCCTCAGTGATGGTTGTAGCAATGAAAAGTTATATGCATCCAGGCTTACCAAGTGATTGGTTGATTGAAACTCATGTTTCAGGTAGATTCTTTCAAACATGGCAGTAAGAGGTAAGCCCTTGACCAATGCCAGAATCTACCATATGGTATGCATAATAGGTTGTTAAATTCGAATTGTGAATTTCGGATTTAAGGAATTGCTGACAACTATTAGCCACTGTTGGTTTGCATAAGCTTGTGTTTGGTTGATTGAAGCTCATGTTTCAGGTAGATTATCTCAAGCATGGCAATGAGAGGTAAGACCCTGACCACTGCTAGAATCTACCATGTATGAGAAGAATCTCATGGTTGTAAACATAGTTGATATGCATAATGGGTTGTTAAATTTAAATTGTGGATTTCGGATTTAAGAAAGTGCTAACGACTACTAATCATTGTTGGCTTGTATAAGATTGTGTCAGGAGGGACGCATAGTAAGTGGGTATTCATATTATGATAGTAAGCATAAAATTATAATGGGCACAGTAGTGCTGCTTACAAGAGACCCACAATTGAGCAAGTCAATTTCTGTAGTAGAGTTGCAAAAGCTTATTGAATTTTATTGCTAATGTTATTACTTGGTTATGGAACGATCAATTTGGATTGTAGTATCAGGTAATGATTGACTGTTTGGCTATTTGATGAATGTGTCAGGAGTACACATTGCAGAAAGACAATGTGTGATGGCTTGCAGGAGCTAAACTTCATGGGAAGGTTTTCCCTTATCTTGGAAATGGGTTTCGAGTGAAATGCCATTGGACATTTTGAAAATGTCTCATCTGCACTGCATGTTTGGTAGTAACATGAGTGAGATGGTATGGGTTATGTCGGTAAGACATGTGTGGATATGAAACGTAAAAAGGGAGCAGGGATGGGGGCTTTCTTTGCTTGGTAAACCTGGTGATTGGAAACCACATAGACAGAGCTAGAGGGATGACTTTCTTCTCCACAACCCTGAGATAGCACTGGAAAGGGAATGCAGGGCCTGAGGGACTGTGTAGCAGAGAAGGGACTGATTCCTTGTGTTGGGTGTGTGTGGGTGTCTTAGAAGTCAGGCTAGTTCTGGTGTAGGTGTTCCTAGCTCTGCGATGAGCTCACCAGCTTAGCCTTTAGCCTTTCCCAACTCCTTGATGGCTTGACTGTGCCTGATATATAAAAAAGGCATACTACGACGGTAAATGGATAAGTGTTCTGTGACTCTTGCTATGAATATGCATGTTTAATTGTTGAATTCCATATGCAGAACATGTTTTCATTTTATCTCCATGATGACCGATTACTTAAGTATGAAATGTGATTACAGTTTTAGAGCAATAACGCGAGTGAGTTTGCTTGTATTGCTTGTGTTGCTTGTATTGATAGGCTAAATAGATGCAGTCAGGCGTTGTACCCTAAAGGTAAAAGTAAAGGTAAAATGGTAAATGGTTGTTGTGAGGGGTTGCGGAGTAAGGGTTATTGTTGATACAAGTGTATGTTGGTATAAGTGTATGTTGGGCTGTTATATGCCTGGGGATCCATAGTAGATCCTAGACCTAGAGATGGTCGTGTTAAAGTTCCAAGCCCAGTTGACATGAGAATGTATTGGCTGGACATTAATTATTTGATGTTGTGGGGTAGCCGGCGTGCTGACCTAACATCTAAGTCCATAGGCGATCCCAAGGCTTGCAAAGCAAAGCAGGATCCTGTGGACGAACGAGGAAACGCACAATACAGATAAGTATTGGATTATTTTGCCTATGAATATACATGTGTATATGATTGGGTTATGATGTTTTAAACTCTTGCTCTAGAGATAAAAATGATGAGAATAAACTAAACATGTGAATCTATTCAATGTTTGGATATAGGTATCGTTGGGAGCGAGGACTATGAGAGCATCCTAGGGGTGCATGTGGACATGTGACTGTCCTGGAAAGCTCGGGTTGAGCGGTAATGAAAAAGGTGCTAGTAAGACGGGGGATTCCTAGCAGCCGAGACAAACCATGTGGAGAGACTCCATGGTTTAGAGGTCTGGAATAGACCAAAGACACTAAGTGTCATGACCAAGAAGGATTGGTCCAGCATTCACGGTGAAGTGAAAGAGGCTGAGAGCATGAAAAGCCACTGCGGTGATGTGGGTTCCAGGATGGAACAAAACAAAGAGGGGAAAAAATCTTATTGCTCTCTCTTGCCTTTTGATTATATATATATATGTGTGTGTGTGTGTGTGTGTGTGTGTGTGTTTATGAATTGTGAAAACAAAGGATTGTTGAATGCATGTATGATTAAGAATGGAATGTGTGTATTTGCTTACAGTAAATTGTGAATGCTGGAATGGTTAATTCCCTACCCAAGAATGGACATGAATGAGCTCATGTGCCTGTTGGGGAAGGCATGAAAAATATGAAAGTTTCCTTGATGAAACTTGGACTGTCATGCCAATTGGGTAATTAACTGACTAATTTTAATGTCTATATTATGCTTGGTTTGATAGAATTTCAATGGTGCATTGCACAGGTGGGAAAGGTGAAACCAGGTGGTGCGAATTGATCATGGCAGCAGATCAAAAGTTGTTGGACTTAGCTGGAAGTCTCCTTCAAATGATTGCCAAGACCCAAGAAAATCTTAGGGAGATGCTCAAGATCCAAAGAAGGCAGAGTGAAATGAACCACCAGATTTTGCAAGACTCTATTGGTTTGCAAAGGGAGGTGAAAAGCCTTCTGGGAGCAATCGACAAAGGGAAGGAAGGTGGATCAGTGATGGGACATTCGTCCAAGCGACCCGTTGAGAAACGGTCCAGGCATGAAGACTCAAAGGAAATTGAGCATGTAAAGATGAAGCAGCCAGTGAGATGCTGGAGATGTGGAGGACATCATTTACGCCGGGACTGCCCAATGAGGGAACATGATGAGTGCAATAGCCGCAAGGTTCCTAGACTTTGGGATGAGCTGAAAGCTGAGAACCAGCAGGACAAGTCCGTGGAAGCCGAAGGGATTGGTCGTGAATGTTCAAGGTAGATGATTGAACGTGGGACAGATCTGCAAAGTTTTAAAATTTTGATGTGCAATTGTATAGTGTATATGTACTCCTATGTATTGGAACACCGAGGACGGTGTTATTCCAAGGGGGAGGGGAATGTAATGTCCCCGGTTTTGACCCCGTTTGCATGATGTATATAAATGTAATTAATCATGGTGAGGAGCTCAAGGCAAAAGCCACACCATGGATTTGGTCGTGTATGTTTCGACAATAGGGGTAGTTGCCGATGGTATGTCGTGCTATCCGGCACACTATAATGTGGCATCATGTAAACATGCACATCAAATTAAAACAAACCACAACCAGCTACGACAGCGCAACATTGAATGAAAAGGGCATGATTCCAAAGGATAAGGGGTGGGGGGATGTCCAACCTTAGTCTATGGGGGAAAAATCCATGTTTTATCACCTTTCTTGTTCACCAACCTCTTTAATGTCTTGGTTTTGTTGTTGGGGGGTAGTTATGGTTGGTAGTTGAGGCAGTTATGGTGGTGGGTGTGGCATGCTGTCAGCCTTTGCCCACGCGCCCACTCCACCCATGACTGAATTAAATTCCTCCATCTTCTCCACGACGCCATTCTCCCTTGGCCGGGTTCACTCTCACGCGGAGGTCGGTTCTGTTCTCCTCACGCACCAGTCGGGGGGCTCTCTTTGTTGTTCGTGGGCTGTTGTTCCCATATTTTTGCTGGCCGCGTCCTTTATCCTCACGCACAGGAGTTCTGCGTTAGTTTTCCTCACGCAGGGAGCGGGAGGAATCGTGGCTGTCACTCAGGATTTTGGGTGCAGGAGCCATTCACGCTCTGGGCTGTGTGCCTGTGTGTTTCACACCAGTTCGGTGGTAAGTATATGTTTCCCCATGTCGATTATGGTTGTGTATGCTGTCAACTGTGGTCTGCGGTTGTGTTCTCCTCCTGTCCATGCCGAGAGTCTGTTTCTCTCCATTATCGGACTGCGTAGTTTTCCGCTATTTCATTGTGGGACGGGAGCTGTCATCTTCCCCACGTTTCATTGGCTGAGTTTCCCTGCTATTTGGGACTGTGTATAGCTGCCATTGTCTGCACTGTGAGTTGTGGCTGTTGATTGCCACAGTTGTTGGCTGAGTCTCCCATGGCTATGCTGGGAGTGCTGTTTACTATTCACTGTGGGTTGTGAATTGTTGCCATCATCCATTGTGTGTTTGGGCTGCTGTTATTCCCCTGGTTTTGGGTTGCAGTTGAGTTGTTTTAGCCACGTTAGGGCCAAGAACAACTCTGAGTTGCCTTATGGGCTTGAGCTGTGACTCACCTTTCGTTTGGGACTGTCACCGGTTGACTTGCCTTCTTCACGGGGTTGTGAAGGGATTGTTTTGGCTGCTGGTATGCAGTGGTTGGTCTTCAGACTGTGCTAGCTTGGTTGATCTGTGGATGGCCTGATAAACCCAGCTGTGTTGGTTTGGCTGATTGTGTCCCCTTAGCTATGTGTAAGCCTACAAAGGACCCTTATTCCTGGAGGAATCATGCCCAGCTCGGGGGTGGCAGCACTGTTGAGAGATTGATGAGCAAGTTGGCCTATGGTTGGGTGGAACGTTGCAGCGACGTAGCTGGTTGTGGGGCAAGTTCTTCATCCGAAAGATAAGTCCTCTTGTCCATTTACTTCTGTATTTATAATTTCTGCAAATGAATGGATGCTTGCATGAATGCATGTTGCTTTTGTCGTTTATGATGGATAATTGCACCTGTGTATGATAAACAATCATGTATGCATGGGTTTAGGAATCATGCTGAATGCTGGGATGTTTATGTGTGTTTGCTTTCACTGAGGACTGTGTATCCTTGTACGTCTTATGCATCTTAGTATGCATCATGTTTAAGCTTTTAACTTCAGCATTTATCCATGTTAATGGGGTTGTTTGCCCGCTTCTATGTGTTGTGGTGTTCGTCGCGTCCTATTTCGCCAGTCGGATAAGGGATGGGGACGTGACATCGTTCAAATGGAAGAGGAACGATTCGTTGCAGGATTTCATTAGACAGTCGAGAAGCAGAGACCGAAAGCATGGAATGATCACCATATCCGAGTCAAACCATTCAAAGTCAAAGGACTTGTGTTGCTGTATGGCAACAAATTTTTCAATCACCCAGGTAAGCTAAATACACATTATCTAGGGCCATATGTGATCACGCACATCACTGATGTGGGCACAGTAAAACTGCAAATACTAGATGAAATTTATGTCGTCGGTATGGTGAATGGAAGTCGCCTGAAACCATACTATAATGGTCATAACATCCCTGGCTAGAATCTCGTTGCACATGAAAAAAACAAAGAGAGAAGCGAAAAGGCAAAAACTGCTATGTCGCATGTCTGTGGCGGAACCAGCTGAAAGCGCATAGTGCAGGAAAAGGTGGAAAGTGCTGGAAAAGTGGAAATGACAGGATGGTCGACATTAAAGTGCAAATATCCGACAAATATTAAGGCGGTTATGACAACTAAGCGTCATTAATTCGACGAAATATGAGGAGAATGACCACGTCCTTTTTGGTCCCATCAGATGTCCTCGGCATAACTGCCATAACTGTACTGACGTGTACAGAGCATCACTCGAGTCCCCGAGTTAATGAAGAAACACGTCATCTGAGAATCCCATGTGATTAATTAGACCCAAACCTCCCATCGTATGACGACTGCAGGATGCATATGTGAGTATAAATACAAGGTTTCACCATTAAAAAGTCTTTTACGCATGTAGAGAGAGCCAAGGGAACCAGAGCCGAGAGTTTACAAAGTTGAAGCCTGTCACATAGCGAGAGCCGACACCCATGGTAATAGAGATCTCCAGTGCAAGTGAGCTATCCGAAGTGACTGTCCCCTCGGGTTGTCCAATTGAAGAAGAAATCGACTCGCCTGAAGTGCAATAGCCAGAACCAGAACAAGAACTCAACCTGATGGTAAGATCAAGGAAGAAACCTGCTACTATGACTGGTCTGACCCTTATTTCACCTCTGGTTCACGCCCTATGTTGAACCCTGTTCAGAACCTACCAACTACACCTGCACAACTTGTTAGAGAGCTGAGACAGGCTGGGTAGAGAGCAGCCAAAGAGTCGTCCTAGCTATGAATGACAAGGAAACGCAAAGCTAAAGCCATTGCGGACGATGCTGGGAAAGCACCCATGGAGGAGGATGTCCTCAAGGAAGAGTTGATGGATGAGGACTCCCCACCTCACAGAGACCCAAGCGCTGAGGAGGAAGAATAAAGATTCCCACACTATTTCCGACAAAAGAGAGTTGAAACGGAGCTAGTGACGCTCCCCACAAAAGCCAATACATTTTTAGTAGCACCCCAGATCCCTGAGCATGTACCCCTGCTAAAGGACATACTTCCAAAGCTTGCCAAGTTGGGATTCGAGGATGTCGACACTCGCCTGCAACTGGGTTTGAAAAGAAAGAACTGCATGGTCACGGTTCAAACCGGGCCAACTGGGCTCGAGCTTCTCAAGCCAATGAAGTGGGTTGCTGGCGCTGACCAGGAAAGATTGACCAACTTGTTGTTCATGCCGCATTTTGGCCATAGCCTGCAGGCCAACACATATGTGAAACAACTTCTGGTATGTTTACACAGAGGGTGCTTATGGCTCGATCAACCATATATGATCGATGTTGATCTTATCTCGCTGATTACAGGACTACCGAAGAAAGGATGCGATACCGTGCTAGGGTAGGGATACCACCAAAATGAATCAGAAGTATAGTCTGCTGTGTGCAGGTAGGGGATTCTCCATTCCCCAGATCGAAGAAGTCGCTGTGTGGTTCGCCGCAAGGATTTTGTTGTGCAAACTATTGCAAAAGATGAGGCTAAATGAATGCACCGCTGGAGCGGTAGAGTTAGCAGAGCTATGCTCACAAGGTGTGACTTTCAACTGGTCGCAGTTCTTACTGAATGAACTGATCGACGATGCATAACAGGCATAGGAGCACACGAAATACAAATTTCACTACTCCTGGCTGCTCATCCTGATATCATTCACATTGTGGGCCAACCCACCAGATTACGAGCCAATGGATGTCCCACTAACTTACCTAGGCGAAAAATGCCAAAATCTGTGGGAGGACAAGAAAAACAAGATCCGCCAGTAGGATAACAACATTGAGTTCTTTCTGCATTCCAAGGTGTTGCGTGATGTTATCCAAAGATCCCACATCATCTAAACGACGACGATGCACAGGTATGCTGCTTTCATAAATTTTTTAAGCGGGAGCGCATAACCTAATTTTGGAGCAGAAGAAGGACTCGACCAAGCAAGCACACCAGGTAGGGTTCATAATCATGGATGAGGATGTGGATGCCATTGTCATGGAGTGGCCTGAAGAATGGCATGACCCATTGGCAAAGTCGCTGCTTGAAGAGCAAAACCAAGAAGACCCACTAGCTAACTAGGGTGGAAATGCTGGCGTGGGTAGTGATGCTGGAATTGGCCAAGGAAACAATGAAGGCGATGGTCAAGACAATTAGTTGCAAGAAGAAAAATATGATAACAACGGTGATGATTGCTCCCATCGAAGCGATGAAGAACATACACCTATTGATGAGGAGACCTGTAATCGCTAGAAGGAACAACAACAATAGCGCAGGTCACTATAGAAGAAGCGAAAAGCTGACATAGCGGCTAACACAAAGACATTGATTGATGATGATGTTCAAGAGCTAGCAAATGTTGTAGCTGAGGTTTCCAAGAAAATCCTAGAAGTTCTGAACACACAGCAAGCAAATGTGGCTGGCCAAGTTGCGGAGCACCTCAATAAGCTCATTGATGCCATTAATGAGGTCAAAACCACTATTGAGGCTGAAACGTATAGTGTGGATCCCAACGTCCCGTTAGTTACGCCAGAGCTAGTGTCACCAATCAAAGTACAAATCCACGGGCGTGCAATGGAAACATGAACGATGATGGGTGTGTTTGATGATGTTGTCAAAGAATTTGCAACATTGCCGATCAACTTCTCCAAGATTTCATTGGGTGAAGTATATGAGCTACAACAAGTAGCTGCAATAGAAATACGACTAAGGGAGAATGTTGTTTCCTATTAAGCAACAAAACAACAAAGGAAGGCCAAGCAACGCAAATCCCTCTTGAAAGAGAAAGAGCAAGAAATCGAGGTGCACAAGCATAGGCGCGTTGCACTAGCTGAAGCCATTAAGGGCGTGGTCGCAGACTTCCCACCGAAAGAGGGCCAGGAAGATGAAGATTCAGTTGCCAAGGTTTCCTGGCTATCGCGTATTGCAGCAGAGCTGAAGAAGTAGGCTGAGTAACTTCAGGCAAGGCAGGTATCGATCACACCTCGTGAGGTGCTCGAAGAGATAAGAAGAGCAGCGTCTGAGGCTTTTGGGAAGATCAACAAAGGAGAAACACTCTACACAAAGGCAGTTGAAGCTATTTCCACAATTTGGGAAGCGCTTCCAGAAGATGAGACAGTAGAAAAGATCAGGGCAAGCACAAGACAAGTCGATGAGAAAATCAGCGCGACGAAGGCAGAGATGAAGAAGCTGCCCTTTCAAGATAAGGTTACAAAGATGGCAGAGATCAAACAGCTGCAATAGGAAGTCCAGGCTTTTCGTGACCAAGAGCGGACTAGGGAAGCAGAGACGGAGGCACACCAATCGGAAGTAGCGCGACTCACAGGCCTTATTCAGCCAATGCAATAGAAACGTCAACATATGGTGCAATCACTAGAAGCAATACCGGGAACATATCAGTTCCAATTGCGTGGAGTAGTTGGCCGCACATGCGGAGGAAGTAACAACATAAGTTGCTAGAGTGCAACAGATGGTGAAGGAATTTCAGGACAAGGTTGGTCACCCTACGCAGCGTGGGCTGGAGCCCGAGATGGAGGTTTATATTCTCCTTTCTTCATCAGACAGTTTCTCGCAATGTGTCTTATCTTATCATAATGGTAACATTGATAAGAGGAGAAATCTTTATCCTTGTAATGTCCCTTTTTATTCTTTTGTAACTTCTTAAGAGGATAAGACCCCTTATGAGTTCCCTTCTTGAAATAATATTTTCCTTTTCTTCTTATGGTATGAGTAGCTAGAGCATGGTCATCAACTCTAAGTAGTGCTTCTCAGTTAGCTACTCTAACTTCTTCTTGAACACATTATTCCCATATGTTTTCAAATTTTAGGCTTTCCTTCCTTGCCTAGATTGTATGGATGAAGAAGTCCCATGGTCTAGTAAGACCATTAAGAGCAGTCATTACTAGTTCAATTTCATCAATCTTGTCTTCAATTGGTTCCAGTTGTTCTTTGAATTGAGAAGCCCTTGTGAAGTATTCCTGGATAGATTCACTCCTGTTCATCTTTGTACTTTTGAGTTGGGCTCTCAATTTCATCTTCCAGTTGATGTTTCTTCCTTTGTACATTCTAATAGGGAATTAAACATCTATTTAGGTGTATCCTTAGAGGATACTCGAGGAATCAAGTGATCCTTGATAGAATCAGATATGATCCTCTTGGCTCTAATCATATATTTCTTGTACTTTTCCTTTGCTTCATCTTCTTTGGGCTCCAACACAACTTCCTTGATAAACTTTGCAAGATCATTCTCTTATAGAATGAATCATATTATGCACTTCCAAGCACATAAGTTTTCTATGCCTTCCAACTTGTCATCAAGCTTAGTGCTTGGAGACATTTTGTCCAAGAGATGAGAAAATGACAAAAAATAAAAATTTCTCAGAAATGAAAACTGTACCCACAAAAAGATGCGCTTGATTGAGGCGAGTATGATGGTACAGTTAGTTTCTAAAGAATCCAAAATCTAACCCTTGAAACTGAACTTACAAGATCTTGGATTGCAGTTTTGGGTTCTGTTTTTGGTTTTTTGGTTTTATGGTTCAAAGCCAAACTAGGGCTTACCTTTATGGAGGATCCACCCACTAAAAAACTTTGATATTATTGCCCAAAGGTGTGCCTAGGAGGGGCGTACTTCCTTGTGTCACTTTCACTAAAAAAATCCACTCTATTAGAAAACTCTAATTTTCTTGTCTCGAGAAGGAGAGAGATATTTACCTCATGAAAGTTACTCTTTTCAGACTAGCTATGATACCATGCTAAGTTTTCTATGTTGTCATTGCTTAAGTCCTAACTTGATTAGCAATTAACACATTTTCACATAACAACATAAAGAGGATCACTGAAAGAAACACAATCACAAGATACACACCAATTTATCTTGGAAAAAACTCAAGAAAAAATTCCTCACTATAGGTTACCAATATGCAATGACCAAAGACTAAGGTCTCATCAAGTTAGAGACCAAACCCTAAACATAAGAGCCAAAACACCAAAGACACTAGTCCTCCTCTCTCCGTCCCTCCTTCTTTCTCTCTCTTGCACAATACATGTGTGAGTGAGTGTGTATAAACGAGGGAGGGTGCCTCCCTATTTATACTAAACTTCCCAACGAACTTCTACCCTAACTGGGTCGACCTATCTAATTGACAGGGCCGACTTACCTCGGTAAAATTCACAATAATAATTATATTCTTCTTTTCTGGGTGCTATTGGCCAGACTTACAATTGAGGGTTTACCTCATGACCTTTTACATCGGTAACATCTCCCGAAGGAGGAATAATAATAATGTGAAGTACACATAGAATATTCTTTGAAGTTACAATATTTCAACATCGTGTATGTTTGAATAGACACACCACTAAAATTTTCAATGTTGAGTCTTTGTGGTTCCACCTAAAACTATATATTCATCTCAATTTTCTTTTATTATTCAATGACACCAATTACAATATTCCATGGTATTTATATGTTACTTAAACTCACATTAGCCATACATAATGGTTTCTAAGCTATATTGAAAGTTAGATTGGAATATAGCTCTTGAAATGTTTTTAGGATTGTAGAGATGTATATTGATTGTTTATTTGGCTCAAATGCAAGGAGAAAAAATTATAGTATTAAATGGCCAATTCTTTAGATTCCAACTCATTCCATCCATATTAAGTTCAACGTAAGAACCCTTTTAAGTAATAACTTTGGGAAGTACTTACTCCACACAATGTTTGATATGGCAGACACTTCGAAATGTACATAATTGAGCCTTTTAAGTAACGCAATCGAAATGCTATAAGAAGTTTCAATTAGGTTATCAGATTATCATTTTCACATTCACGCTACCGGTGCCCTAAGAGCCATCTCCGAGATTGTAATACCTGCACAACAAATCCCTTTCATTTCGGAGATCGCAAACAACACTCGGATCATTTTAACTAATATATATTGCTAAACGCTCTCCGATCCAGGGTTTAAGCACGCCACTTCGAGGGTTTTGCAGAGCATTTGAAGGTTTTGCACTGTTCACCTCACAATTCCTTCAGTTTGATTGGAGGTAGTTTCAGACTCACAGAACCATTTTTAAACATTATTTGTTTTGAGGATCTACGCCCTTATATTTGGAAATCCATATGTCCTGTTACATGAACTGCTAATGCATTTTAGGGCCATATTGAGAAGATTTGAGCGCGTTTTCTCAGTAAAACATTGCATTTTAGGCAGATTAAGGTGCTAGGACTGGAGAGAAAGAAGTAGGAGAGCTTTGCAGTATGGCGCAGGCTCTGGAGGTTCTGCAGGCTGCAGCTCAGGAGGTTTATACTTCTTCAACTAAACAGAGAATTGCGGTATTCCGGGATGATATTATTCCCCTTCTGGATAAACCAGGTATTCTTAATAGCATTTCAACTGCAATTCATAAACCTAAAACTAAAAAAAGTATACGAAGTTGTTATAGATCTTACTTAAGTATGCGTTGCTTAAACTTCATATAGTTACAGAATGTCAGCAAATATTTATGTTATGCTGCATTTAACTATGAAACAAAAAGTTCAACCCCATTCCTAGTAACACCTAAAGATTAAACAAATAGTCCACCCCACCCCACCCCACCCCTGAAGTTGCACGATAAATATGCCCCAATGTCTTGCCAAATTTGCCCAGGACTTATACGCAACCTCATCTTTTTCTGACATGCCATTTGGGCTACGCAGAACTACTGAGAATGGGACCCTATTGGACATATACATACTCATCAGTGTCGCCAGCGAACAAGGCTCCATTGGCACAAACAAAGAGTATTAATTGTTAATGGAGTCGATATTTACTAGTTTGAAAATTGCATTATTGTTACCAGCTCAGTAAATTGAGACATGGAAGGTTTGTATTCCCATACTTGGGGGTCAATTTTTACTAGTTTGAAAATTGCATGATTGTTAAAAGCGCAGTAAATTGAGACATGGAAGGTTTATATAATATATTCTCATATTGGCTAGCTTGACCTGTATTTCAGTTATGTATTGGATATAAGATGAACAGCTTTTATACTAGTGCTGTTTCCCATGGTTCTGCATCCACAATTAAGAGCAAATTCTTCTTGGATTGGGTATAAGAAGCATTAATGTTAAGGTCACATATGCAAAATTTCAGCAATATACTAAGAACAATAATGAAGAAGATCAAGTGTAACAAGAATAGATTCCTGCAGCTCGTTATCATAGCACTAAATCAATTGCACTAATTTGCTAGTTTAAAACATGGATTCATTATATTGGAAAATTACTGGCGTTTTTCAAAAAATGGGTGTCATAGTGCCATACCCTCATCACTTGTTCTTCTATAGACCTCTGCAGGTGCCTATAGTCGAGAGGGGCCAAGGAGAACCAATGTATGCAGGCAGGATGCCTCTCCAATTAGTATCGCTTTCCATGAGCCTGTTATGCGACAGAAATTTGGATGTGAGCTGTCCACCTGACAATATAACAAGCTTGTATAGGCATGCTGGACTGGGACTTGATGGTCCTTAGATATGGCAAAATTTAAAGCAATTGATGAATTCCAGAAGCCTAAGTTACTTGACACAGACATTGCATGAGGCAATATGTACAATAAATATTGACAAGCCTATGGGTCCTTAAAATAGTTTCACTTGAACCGTTAGTTATAGTAGATTGCAAATAATTATTTGATGTTACATGTAAAGCAAATATTAACAAGCTGACGCCCCGGATGTGGGTGACAAGTGTTCCGCTGGCAGTGGTGGCACTGGGAACTGTAATGCCATGGTGGCAGGAACGCCACCAAGCATTCAACACGCTTCACCTCCACCCGCGCCGCATCTATTGAACATAGATGATGCGGCTCTGGCTTTTAATGCTGGCAAGGTTGGAAGCCATCAACATTCATATGCTGTGACCGGAGATGACCCTGCGGTCATGTCCACAGCTGTTAATCGGGCCCCCACGGAATTCGCTACCCTCGATGTGGATGACAAGCGTCACACAGGAGACGCTAACCTTGGGCGCGGGAATTTCATGGAAGCAGAAATGTCATTCCATCATCGTCACTCAACCCACCCTCCAACGTGACATTTACTATACACAAACGACTAGGCTCAGTCTGTAAGCATTTGCAAGGTTGGCGGCCATCAACATTTACAAGTTGAGTCTGGGAATGACCTTGCGGTCATTTCGTTTGCTGACCGACATGAGGTTAAGCTTCTTCGGGTCCTGGAAGGGGCATTGCCTTCTTAAATCCCCATTAATGGTTGCCAAGTTTTCTTTTGATATCACCTGGGCTAAGTTGCCACAAAACTTGGGTATGGGTACGGGGATGCCACTTTTTGAAAAAGGGTACTTGGGTACGTCGGGGGTATTGTATATATATATATATAGATAGATAGATAGATAGATATGTCATAGTCACATCATACATGCATATAGATTTCTTCATAAATTATGAATCATGATTCATAATTATAAATTCGATGATTATTTGAATGAACATTCGATTATTTGAACAATGAACATTCGGATTGAAAATTTAAAACATAAAATTTGATAAATCATAAACTTAGTAGATATCAATTAGAAGACTAGAAGTTACATAAAATTTGAAAAATCATTGTACCAGGCAACTGTAACAGAGAATCAAACTCAGACATGAAAGTACACTTGAAATCTTATTTTAAACACCTATTTGTATTGTTGTTACAAGCAATAAAAAATTGAAAATTGCCAAATATATTCCCGCATTGATGTGAGTGTATTTCTCAATATTAAATACATATGTATATTTTTTATGTGCACATTTGGTAGTCAAATTATGTTCCATGAGTGCTGAACATAAAACCATAAAAACATTCATTGTAAGTCAATGTAAAATCAATCTACTAGATTTGGACAATATTAAGTGGAATTTGAATAGTGTTGCAAAGTGTTTGACATAAGTCCTGAACCAGATTCCATACGTAGTTAGCAAAAAAATAGTTCAGTTTTGGTGGGGGTCATTACATTTTCCCCAATGAATTGCATTTAATTCCCAAACATGGGGTACGAAGTACCCAAACATGAGGTACAACGTACCATTTCGCCTATAAGTACCCCATTTTTTATAACGGAGTCTCGGGTACATGGCTTCAGTATGGGGTGCGACATGGTATGGCAGGGGACGTACCCTACGAGTACCCAAGTACTCGGTACAGGTACATGTACCCTACCCCTGAGTACAAGTACCCTGGCAACATAGCACTTGGGTTATGAAGCTGATGAACTTAGTCTTGTTGGTTCCTCCTCTGGTAAGAGATTTGGCATTGGCTTTTATTCCTCACTACTGGTTTGGCTTGTACACTCCTGGTTTGTCTTGTGTGTAATCTTGCTGCATCCCTGATTCCGCTGAGCGAGCCGTTCTGCCCACCGCTGTTTGTCTTGGCTTTGAGACTGATTGTCATCACCATTTCATTATGTCTCGGCAGCATGGAACGCCCCGCCGAGCTAGCAGCGACCGTGGTCGAGCTCAACAGGGATCGCATTTGTTACAGGAAGATGGGTATGCTAGTGGGGTGTCAATGCCGGTGCGTAATCTGATAGATGAATAGGAAACTAGGTTAGTAAATGAAAATCTGGCCAGAGGAATTGGAGGAGGGAGCTTGAACCACTACTGGATCGTAAAGAATATGATGGGCTCACTTATGGAGAAGATGGTGGGAACCTGGAATTACACCAGAAGTTCAGTCTTACAGGCCAAAGCCAAGCTTCTGGAATTAGACACTATGCTCAATCGCAGGGACGTGACGACTGCATGGAAGAGATTAGCCTTGGGACTCTGTACGCCGGGAGAAGGAGGAGGCGGTAGCATCTCGGCGGTACCGACGAGGTCAATGAACATGGGCTCGGTTCTCGCTACGCCTCATTCATTTTCTGCGCCATTCCCGACACCGTCAACAATCACCCAACTCCAAAACAAACAGGTACGTGATCTTGAAGTTTCGGTTCGCAAAACTGCTCCTCTTCCTGTCAAGTCGAATGAACCTTTAACTGATGAAGAATTCTACGGTGCCTAGCCGATCCTTGAAGAAAACCAGGAGACTTCGGATCTTGCAACCACGACCTAGTGAAGCTCTGCAGTTTGCTATGCGCTTTTAGTATTTTTACTGTGCTGGTAGTTCTATTTATATCTAGTAATTTTCATGTTACTGGTTCCATGTTTTTCCTATGAACATCTTTGCTCTGAATACTTTGTTTCAGGCCCCCATCTTATGAATGGGTTATTGTGCCTTTTTTGATAATTATTGTTGAACTTTTATGCTATGTTAATTTTGCATCAGGCCCCTATCTGTTGAATGGGTTATTGTGCCTTCTATTGTAAAAATTGATGGGTTTTCTATTTTGACGGACTAGGGTGGTAAGTTTAGACCACCCCAATCATCTGTCTAGGATGCTTCATTTTGTACATTTTTTGTTTTGACTGGTTAATACATCGCAAACTTGGAAAAAAATTTATTAACAAGCTGACGAGTCCTTGACATAGCTTCACTGAATCATTAATTATTGGAGGTTGCAAATAAGGCAGTAGTGTACGGAGTGGAGAGTGATTGGAAATTATATCTAAATATTAAATAACACATAAGTTATGAATGCTTGATTAAATAAGATACTTTATGGTTAATGCTGGTCTTAAGATTAGCCCTTTTGTTTGAATGTGAGTGGGACTTAGTTCTAAGTTCTAACTGATGGCAAACTCTTCTGTTTGGTATGAATTTTTTTAATATTTGAAGGAAAAACTTCTTGTTTTATTTTATTTAAAGAAAAGTATTCCAAGCTTCTTAATTATACCATTTCTAATAACCGACCACTTCAAGTAGTAATAGCTATAGAATCACATGTTCACATCACATTTTTGGTTTGTCTAATCATCAAAATATATATGATCTCTAAAAGCCCAAATAGTTTGAAACTGCACAAAATTGTCTTAGCAACTTTAGCTACTTTATGTTATTTGAAGATTTCAAAAAGTATATTATGTGTTATTAGTAAAATACTAAAATCAGTTATGGTTCTATGTATATATCACATCTTACAGCCCTGAGGGTTAGCTCAGGTGGTCATGAGTTAGATGCAAGATCTCTCTCCCTTGAAATAGGGAGGTCACGGGTTCAACTCTCTTGGTAACCCGTGGGGTTAGGGTTTGTAATTAAGGTCAATGGTTTATTTCGTTTATCATTCATGAATCATGGGGAAGTACTTGGACAATTTACTGCAATGTGCATCCCTTTGGAAAAAGTATATATAATATCCTACGTATATGTATATATGCACGTTAGAACATGCAATGTTTTTTAGTTGAGGAGAAATGCTTTTGATAGTCACAACAAGTTATGATCTTTGTCCACTTTAGCATGATGCATGTGAACATGGAGACCTTGGTCAAACTTGTGTAAATCCATTTTGATAGGGTTCTATGTTTATTGTGTTGAAATTTGGGCAGTATTGAGAGCCATTCTCTAGGAGAATTGGCATCAGCCTGGGGATGAGGACCTGGTTAGGGATTAGGATGTTGATGACATAAGATCCCCTCATGTAAAGGAGATAACATCAACGTGGAAGTAGTCTTGAGAAAACCTTTCTTATGATGAAGATTCGAGAAGGCAAGTTGACCATTGAAAAGAGAAGAAGGCCTAGTACTTATTGGACCCTAAGTGGTCTTGTGAAGTTGAGTCATGTGGGATCAAGCTAGAAGCACATTGGAAAGACCTTTCTTGCATATTATGATGTACTTGAGTTGGCACATGTGGAACATGAAGACTAAGAGAAGGGCCTAAGATGACTTGATTGAGAAGATGTGGTTATATAACCCTAATAAAGTGCTAGAAGCTCACAATAAAATTAAAAGGACCCTAACCAAAGTATTTTATATTATTTGTTGACTCCTTGACTTATGGAAGTTAACCCCTTGGATTACTCAATGGTGAAATATGAATAAAAACCCTCTCGTGATCAATACATAATCATTATCATCTCTGTCTAAAAGAATTCGTGTGGGCTTTTTTTTTGAAGTTGGTTTTATCTCTTCTCTTCTATGTGAAGCTTTGGATCAAGCAGCCATAGAACATAGAGGCTGAAGGCAAGCTTAGGAGGCTGGCGTGAGGGCCCTAGAGGGCTTGGATCACCTACAACAGCAAAAGAGGCTAATTAAAGGCCTTTGGAAGGTTAGCAGCAGAGTCCCAGGGGCTGTTTAAGGGTTCCACATGCTACCGTATAGCCCTAAGGCTGGTTAAAGTGCTGTCTTAGGTCTTTGGGAGGCTACAATAGGCCCTAACAGGGCTGTTGCAGGCTACAACAAACCCTAGGAAGGCAATTGCAAGTGGAGCAAGCCCGAGAGAGACCACATATTAGGCAACATGAGGGTGGACAGGCCCTAAAGGGTTCGGATGAGGACTTGGAAGGTTGATCAGGGTAACATAAGGCTGGATTAGGGCAGCCACAAGGAGAGACAGGCCCTAGAGGGCAAGATCAGGGATGATGTCCTCATTTTGAAGGGCTTATATCAACAGGCAACTCTTCACCTATCTCTCCTAAGCATTTCATATTTAGTTTCTCTTGGTATGTGTGCCCAACGCTAGGGTTTGACCAGCTATGATCGCTACAAGAAGATTTCTGTTCAATTCTATTACAATCTTGGCATCTAAGTTACATGAAACGGGGAAACTCCAAAACGGGAGAAACGTGACCCCCCAAAATTTTGGAAACGGGGAAACACGATATATATATGAGCAAGACCATTTTTATTTTAAAAAATGAATGTGAAATATAAATCATAAATCATACATGTTGACAAAGCATTGCCTATATTGAGATCCTATTCATCAATAACACCCTATGCCTCCCTCCTCTAGGTTCTAGCCTTTGCCTCTAACTCGAATTTTAAACTTGATCCTCCAAGGGCATTAGTCAATAGCTCAACACCCTACAATTTTGATGAAACTTCCTAATCCAATCGTTAAAATAAGGTAGAAAAAGCTTCCCATGCTTAATAAGTGCTTTTGTTTGAGTGGAGTATATTTTTATTAATGTCATGACAGAGGAGGTCAACAATCAACACCACCAACATCAAGGTACATATAGGGGTTGATGTGCTTGATTAAATGCCAATTCCATACCCTCATACATGATAGAATCTGGTGGAAACTTTGCAATCCTGAAATTTTGAACACTATTAAGTCTGCTGAATTTTGAATGGGATCTAAAATTCTACTTTTTGCATATGAAGTCCGATGAGGTTGGAACCACCCTTAAACATCCTGAAACAATTAATGGTAATGTTAAAAATTTACGTAAAAGGATGGTAAATAAAAGATAAGGAGAATGTCACTTTTACTTTAAGAATTTAACATTACCATTAATATCACCAAAAGCTATTGGTCCATGGCGACATTTTTTTGGAAACGTGACCTCATTGACTGCAGCCGTATCGGAAACGTGTTTCTGTACTAACGAAACGCATTTCCATCTCGAAAACATGTTTCGTTCGTACGAAAACGTGTTTATGGGCCATACAGTACGTGTTTCGGAGTTTCGAAACGGGGAAACGCTAGAAACGGGGTTGTGGCCCATGTTTCTTGCAACACAGCTTGGCATACTATATGAGAGTTAGTTCTACTATAACCACAACTGGGAAATTGAGGAGGTATTCTACCTTATCTTAGCTCATAGTATGTGAAGAAGTTTGTTATATTATACAGTCCAGATTTATATTATACAATTCAGATTAATCATGCTACAGTTCAGATCTATCATTATACAATTCAGATCTATCATGCTGCAATTCAAATCTTGAATGATACAATTTAGATCTGTGATGTCTTGA
Source organism: Pseudotsuga menziesii (assembly GCA_001517045.1). Taxonomy (NCBI): domain Eukaryota; kingdom Viridiplantae; phylum Streptophyta; class Pinopsida; order Pinales; family Pinaceae; genus Pseudotsuga; species Pseudotsuga menziesii. The sequence continues at coordinate 481,876 of LPNX010479594.1, forward strand.
TATGGTTTCCTCTATACGATTTGATGATGGTGCTATGGCTAGGGTTTCCCTAGCATGGAGGCACACTTTGTAAGGATAGAACCTTACATGTTGGAATCTTAGTTTAATAAATATATATTTGATAATTGATTGATGAATTACAATAGAAATGGATGAATTTAAATATGGCCTATTGGTAGCGACATGTCTATTTATCAATAGACATGTCATTTAATAATTAATAATTAATTATCCTAACTTCTAATCAATACATTAATAAATATAACATTCGTAATAACCAATCATGTTTATTACAAGTGATCTAGCCTTGAAAAGATTTGACCATGAATCTTGTGTAAAGAGCGCTCAATTTGAGATCCTTAAATGCTTGATTAGCTGTAACTTCAATAGGGTTGTTGTGCTTGACATAATTTCCTTTGAGAAACACATGTGTGATTGATGTTGAAAAATAAGCAATGTTCCCCCAAGTTTTCAGGACATGGGAGCGCGGGAAACGCACATTGGGACGTGTGGAGGCCACCCCCAAATTTTAGCAAAATTCGGGCGGGCGGGCATCCAAGTCATAATAAAAAAGAATATTATAAATTATAAAATCCTAGCAATAACAGTTCAGTGATTCATCCCATGTAAACTACTAAAAGGAGGGGGGTGTTTGGGAGCCCCCCAGTTTCAGGAGGGGCCGTGTGGGAGCCCCCCTTCACTGGAGCGCGCTGCAGAACAGGGGGACGTGCCCCCTTGTGCATTTTCGAGAGTTTCCTGATTTTGGGGATGCTGGGAAACATTTCCCCAGGAGCCCCTAAGCACCCAGGGCGCAGGGAGCAAGGGGCGCGTGCCCCCAACCCTGGGGGGTGAGTCCTCGTGTAACAATGAAATTAAGCTCTTGCCACGAATAATTGTACCACAGTTTAATAATTCTTGAAATATTTGGTCACATTTCCATTCAAATTTCTTCCTGCATATGATCCTGTAGGTAAAAACATAATGGGTATAGGGTATGTTCTTATGAGTTTCCAATCTGACGTCTTTTTGAAAAACTTGTGTTGCCACAAAATTTCCTTTGAGAAACTCATAAGTTTTATTGATGTTGATCTTTGATATTTTTGTGTGCGTTGGTTTGTTATGATTCTTCGACTGACCTTTGGCTTCCTTGGTAAAGAACGATGGATCTTTAAACATTGTTGACTTAGTGATCTTCTCCATTTATTTCTTGCAATACTTTAGTTTAAGTGATTCATTATCACATTGAATTGCGATAACTTGCAAAGCATCTATATCCTCATGAGTTGGAGAATCCTATGGGTTTTTAATTTTTTTGTCATTGTGATTAGGAACACATCCTTTATTTCCGTGATGATACTCTTCTACCTTTTTTGCTTTTTCACAATTGTTACTGGTATCATCTTTATATACATCATTATAGTGTTGGATATCTTCATCCTCTTTACAATCGTTAGCGCCATAGTGTTCCTTCATATCTAGCGCATCTATCTCTTTGTTTTTGTTATCATTATTCTCAACTAACACTTCTTTTGGTTCATTAATATGTTGAACTGTATGTTTGTTTTCATTATTGTCATTCACAACAATCTCTTTTGCTGATTCATTTTGGTCTTCTACATTTTTATCTTGATGCATTTCCTTTTTATCTTCCTTTTCTTCGTCATTGCTATCCTCTTCCTTATTACGTCCTTGGTTTTGGTTTGGATCTTTGGAATGGCCTTCGATTTGTCCTTGTTCTAGCGTTTCGCTAGCCATTTTTAACGATTTTGTATTAGAGTAGACTGGACCATTCATGTGATTTTTTTCTATTACTTTAATGAAACTGCAACAAATTTCTGGCATATGGCTAGGTATTTCTTTTTGCATCTTTTATTTCGAACGATGGTTCATTTCTAGCATATGTGTATGTTTATGTCTAGACATTGATTTTTGTGTATTGTATTTTAAATGGATGTTCCTATCCTTTGTTGTGTTTGATACCCCAAACCTTCTGCGAGGGGGAATGTAAGGTGTCAAAATATGTGATGCTCATACTTCCTCTGTCGTAGGTGTTGTAGTAGTTGCCTGCTTTCCCTCGCTTGATACTTCAGAGACTGTAACCGCTTCTTCATCGTTTTCTCTCATCATTGGCTCAGTTTGAGCAATGAATTCTTCAGGGTCTGATCTTGCTACAAGTTCTTCCTCGATTCCAACTTCGTCAACCATTTATTCTTGGCTGGTTTTTTGTTTATTTTCATGTTCGCTTTCTTTTTCACTCTTCTGTTTCAAATGTTTTTTTATCATTTCCTTCAAAATTATAAATTCATCTTCATATTTTTCCCATATTTTGTTTACTTTCTCCACTCCTTTAGTAAATTTATCCAGGGATGATAACATTTCCATCTCCGAAGACTTGAGAATTTGAAAAGAATTTTTTTTCAAGAATTTTAAATGGTAATAATAATAATAATTATTTAATAATATTATTATTACTATGCATAAAAACTATTAAACTATTATAGTTTTTTTTTAAATTTTAATAATATGAATATTATTATATTTTTGAAATTGAAAAATTATTAGGGTTTTTGATCCCACGCTACGGTGGATGGAGTAGTGCGATGGTGGGTGGAGTGGAAAGGGGTGCAGGGGGATGAGGAGTGAGAAGTGATGGAGGGGCGCATGGGTGGTGGCAGGAGGGTGTGGAAGGGATATGCACAAGTGTCTGGGGGATATGTGATAGGAGGCTAGGAACATGAAGGAGTGAGTGGGAGTGTGAGGAACGCGTGAGGGAGCGGGAGGTGTGAGTTGGGAGGAGAGGATGGGAAGGGTAGCAGTATGGGGCGTGGGCGTGTAGGAGATGGAAGGGTGGAGGTGGACCGATGGAGGTGTAGAGCAGAGGAGGCAATGATGGTGAGGGAGGGAGGTGCAACGAGCAAGTGGGAGAATGCGTAGAGTGTGGAAGAGTGATGGGAGAGATATGGAAGGGTGGGCGTGTGGGTGGAGTGGAGCACAACGGAGGGAGTGTTGGAGAAGTGGAGCGCAACGGAGGGAGTACTGGAGAAGTGGTGTGGAGTGGGGAAACAGTGCGTGGGGGATGCGCAACAATGGGGGAAGGCACATATGGAAGCGCGGCTATGAGTGGAGTGAAGGGAATGTGAGGACGGGCTGTGTGGGGGGATGGAGAAGCACGGTGAGGAGTGGATGAGTAGAGTTGCAATGAGGAAGGCGTGACCGTTAGTGCTGCGGTTGTGGATGGGCGGAGTTGTGAGGCCTTGGGGAGATAGGTGGGGCAGTTTGGAAGATCGTGAAGTATGGGTTGTAGGAAATAGGATCAAGAGTGGAGCAGTGGAAGGGTGAGTGTTGCGCAAAGCTGAAGCGCGGGGGGAAATGTGGAAGAGAGTTGGCACATAGTGTGAGAAGAGGTAGCGTGAGAAGCAACTGGTTGGGAGAGAGAGGAGATGGCATGGATGGGAGCGTAGGTATGAGGATGGGAACTATGCGTGATGGAGAGATAGAGGCGCTAGCTCCTACAACTAGCCTAGGGCCTTGGTGTTAGCCCTATGATGTGATAATCTAAATCTAGGATGGTGATGCAAGTATGACTCGTGATGGTGACAATGCTTCTGTGACTAGCGCTATTGAAAGTTCTAGAGTTGATGTTGCGACTACATGTCCTACATGAAAAGATAAGTACTTGGTCTCTATGTTTATGTATACCCTCATGTGTGGAAGGGTTGGATATTTTGGTCATGATGTATACTTGCTCTTCTGCTAATGAATCTATCATAAGAAAGGTTGTTGGGTTTTGCCCCTTAGGAGTGAGAGGGTTTTCCGAGAGTAATATATGGTGTCTACTGTGCCTGTCTAATTTTATAATGCATTTACTTTCCATTGTATTTACATTTATTGTTATATTAACTGTTTACGGTTACATTGGTAATGTGGTTGATACTTTCATGTGTAATTATGATTACAATGAATAAAATTTAAAAAAAATGTCCACACATAATTACCTGCTTTGAAACTAACATAAAATTGAACATATCGAGGTTTAGACCTAGGTCTATTGAGTGGTGATGCCCCATCTTAATTGCTAGATCACAGCTCGACAAATCAGGCATATGTGTGTGTACACTGCACACACACACCCATGTGAATGTGGAGACATAGTAAAACTTAGGCTATTCCTGTCTAATAGGGCTATAAGATTGCTAAGGTTTGCAAATGAGTCTTCACTGTGGTGATTCCTTGTCTCAACACTAGATCATATATATATGTATATATATATATATATGTATATATATATATATGTATGTATATATATATATATGTATATATATATGACGTTCAATTGCGTAGGACACAAAATATTATTAAATAGAGAACGTATTATTTACCATGAATGGTTGAAATTGAGTTGTTTAGGGAAAACAATCCAAATGTAAAGTTAGTGCATTAAACCATATAAACAAATTGCTAGTATTGAACTATAATTTTTTTTGTTAATAAATGCTTCATAAATCTTATTAATATATAGAGCAAAAGTACATGCATTTTATACAAGAAAGCGGTCATGAAAATAACCTCCACAAGTTAAGGTTGCAAGGCAAAATAAACATAGCCTATAAAAAATTGCCACATAGGGCATAACATTAAAGGTTCTTTTAGTGCTCAATGCTAGAGGTGGAATGCAATAAACATAAGTAGTCAGGGCAACTAGTTAGAGTGAAAGAGAAGATTAAAAGGCCGTAAGAACTAAACTTGTTGTAGGAGGAGATCTCCATCCCTCAATTGCGAGTTCCAAATAAACCACAATGGGACTTGCTGCAGGAGGAGATCACCATTCCTCAACTACGGGTTCCAAATCAACTAGAATGGGTATCCATTTGTCATTTCCTTGCATAGTCTCTTTACGACGCTTTGGTTTAGATATGGTTGGAGGAACAATTGGGAATTTGTCGAACTAGGAAACCTTTAGGATCTGGGTAGCAGCCCACTTCCTCCTTTCTTGATGCTCTTGCTTTGCTTGACCTACCCTATGTAGAGGTTGATGATTGCCTAAAGCTTTAGAGTGTGCAAAGTGAGTCAGGGAGGATACAAATGTGCACATATTAGAGAGCCACTGTTTGTGCTAGGTAAAATCTGAGTTGTATGTTTGTGAAAACACATTTATTTATTGTTTTCCAAAGTTGATATAAAATATCAATAATAATCCATTGCCATGTTGCCTGAAATTCCATGGTTCATGGGAGTGAATCTTCCAAAATGCACACTTCCAGGAATTTAGGATGGTGGTGGTTGATAGGAAAGCTTATTGTCCCATTCCTCAGGTGGATTAGGTGTATGTGTAGTACCAAAGCAAATGCTTTAGGGATTCATTTTTTCCACACCAAATAGTTGGGCGAGGGAATCCCTATTTCAAGGGTTGGTCAATAGGTAGGTTTCCATGATTCAAAGACTAGACAAAGCAAGGTTTTTAGGTTCAAGGTACACCTTTTAGATGGACTTAAGTTGATACAACCTTGTCTTCTCCTTTGACTTGATCATCCATACTTCACCGAGTTTGGCATCCAACGTCGACTTAGATGATAGCCATTTGTACCCATCCATTGAATTATACTTTTTGAAACCTTTCCTTTGGTTTCACCTTTAATCCTTCCACCAACTTGTTGTCCTAGTAGGTGAACTCCAGGTAAGGGATTTTTGGTATTAGACTCCAATTTTTCTAGAATAATGAGAGCCCACTTTGAACTGGCCTAGAGGAATACGAAGAGCATGTACCTAGTGTCGTAATGTATACTGTGGTCGTAATGTAATCTCCAAGAAATGCTTAGCATAAAAGGCCATCTTTTGGCATAGCTCACTAGGGGTTAACTTAGGTGATCTAGATAAACTGCCTATTAATATCATCCTTGATGATCTTGTTCAGCACATGTCTGGTTGGTAGGAGATTGTTGGGTGAATCCAAGGAATATCTAAACAGAGAGAGGCAATCAATTTGTATGCCTACAGACCTTAAATGATCTGAAACCTCCGCAAACCATCTTCGAGCCAAATCCAATGGGTTAGAAAGGGAAATGGTTTCAGAAGAGCAGTAAGCCTTGTATCGGTGCCAGTCTCGCCCCTCCATCAAGTTGGCTCTACCTGGGATGCCATGTAGAAAAGAGACCAGTCCGAACAATGTCTCAAGTCGAAAGGGCCAAGCCCCAAACTCTACTAGAATGATGTGATGAGGAACTGTCTACTTGCATCTAATGATGCGTCAGAGGAGAAGGGTTTGGACTCTTTCAACTAAAGCCCAATCAGGCTCCAACAAGGAAGGTCCCCAGATCTCTGAGCCATAGAGAACAGTGGGATGGATAAGGGAGTCCATGTGAGATATCTTGGATGAGATGTCCTGAAAATGGTGGTGGAAACGTTGTCCCTTGAGAAGGGCTATAGACCCATAACCTTGGGCAATCTGAGGCTGGAGGGTCGGTTGCAAACCTAAAGCGGGGCCTTGAAAACTGTACTCCCAAACGTGTAGGCGCTGGTGATCTCAAGATTCTCCCCTCTGAAGAAGAAATGATGGTTTACATACTTTTTCGACTCATTGAAGATCATAACCTTGGTATAACCTAGGTAGACCATTAATTGTCTAAGGTTGTAGAAGAGAGCTAGGGCATCCAACTATCTTGGTAATCTCGATGTTAACATATTAAATTTGTGTAACAAAAATCAAGCCTCCACCTAAGTAAGTTGTTGTTGGAGTCCCTGGGAGAATTGATAGCACATGTGTCTTTTAGATTCAGTTTCATAGTGTTGGAGTTTTGGCAGTCTCACAAGGCACTACTAGAGTTAATTTAGTGTGTCGCATGGGAGATCTCATCAAGTCACACATGCAATAAGTCACCATTGTGGAGGGAATCATGGTGATTGGATAACTATACCAACACCTAGTCCATTTTCAAAGTTAACTTTTAAGAATGGTGGTACTTAATACAAGAAAAAAGACGACTATTTAATAATTTCTGTAGAAAGTACAAATGATTAATACTGTTGAAGAATATAGTTTAGACAAGAACTTCCACACAGGTTTAGTGTGAATGTGTTGGAAGTAGTTCGAGATATTCTATTTTGTAATTCACTTTAGGAAAAAGAGAAGTGTCTTATATTTAGTTGTTGATTCTAAAAGTGTATTTAAGACATTAGTGACGTAGATTTAATCTCAAGATAGAGAGTTTAGTCATAATTTTTGTTAAACAATTGAACAATTGAGTAGGTTTACCGACCGAAGGAGATAAGATAAGATAAGATAATTTTATTTATGTCCACTAATGACCACAAAGTAGGTCAACGGGATTGTCAGTTACAATGATGTTCATGCATGCGGGAGGACCAAATGATCTCCCTTAAAAGAAATACAATACAAGAAGTAATATAGACATGAAGTAGAAGTGTACAAAGCGAACTGGGTTGAGGCATGGGGGAGCTCTCGCCCCAATCTCAACACCATAACCCTGCACAGGGGCAAAGAAGCTCAGGTGGATAGGATCCGGGAGCCAGGACGATCGAGGAAGGTCTAGTACTCCTAACATCTGCGGCCGAAAGAGGAAAACTGAGGGAAGTGCAATAATGTCTGCTGGCCAGAAGAGGAGCTAGTGGGCGTGGGGTGTCCTTTGGCGTTGGCAAGGTCTGGAGGGTCGTGTGCTCCTCTCTGAAGAAGGTCTGGTACGAAGCTGCCGTTGAGATCTCGTGGGTCGAGAACCACCAATCTTAACTGGTCTGGGGGCTGGGTCGGTATCAAGGTCGATAGATCTCTTGGTGCCCCTGGAAGGTGGTAGCACGCTGAAGAACGTTGTGATCCTCTGTGTGGTATCTGGTTTGGTGGGGGGCAGGAGGACCTGTGCTTGAAGCCTGAGAGCCTCTTGAATATCAAGTGCTAAGCATCTCTGATCTGTGTATCTGAAGAAGGCGGCTAGAGTTTGAGGTCCCTACACAAGCAGTAGAAGCGTCCTCTTATCTCGTAGTAAATAGGACATCTGGAAATAAAGTGTGACTTGGTGTCCACTTCTTGTAGATGACATAGCTCGCAGATCCTCTTCGATCGATCGATCTACTGATCTGTCTCCACCTCGAGTCTATGGGATCCTACTCTGAGATGTCTGAGAGGGATCCTAAGAGCATGCATCCAATGGCAAAATGTGTACTGGGGTCAGACAATGAGATCGTCTTTGATCTCCAAGAAGTGTTCGGCATAAAAGGCCACCTTTGGGCGCAATCCTACCGGAGGGTTGAGCTAAGTAGTTTGGACGTACTGCTTGTAAACATCCTCTCTGATGATCTTATCCAGCTCCTGTCGGGTAGGAAGAAGGTGACTGGGGGCATCTAGAGAATACCGATGACCGGGGGCATCTAGAGAATACCGAAACGGGGGGAGGCGATCTAACTGGATCCCCACTGATGTAAAAAGGTTCGAGACTCCTGTGAGCCAACATTTGGCTCTGCCTGAATGGGTAGCTCAGGTAATGGTCTCAACAGAGTAGTAGGCTAGATAAGGGTACCTGTCTTGACCTTTTGACGAGTCGGCTAACCCCCGGATCCGATGCAAGAAGGAAACCAATCTGAAGACCGTCTCAAGAAGGAAGGGTTGGGCCCTTAACCCTCAGATCCGATGCAAGAAGGAAACCAATCTGAAGACCGTCTCAAGACGAAAGGGCTAGGCCCCAAACTCAGCTAGGATGATGTGCTACGGTACTGTTTGCTTACATTTGATGATACACTGAAGAAGAAGGATCTAAACTCTCTCAGCTGAGGCCCAATCTGACTTGAGTAGAGAGGGTTCCCCAATTTCTGATCCATATAAAACAGTGGGTCAGATCAAGGTATCTAACTGGTTCATCTTGGATGAGATGCCCTGAAAGTGGTGGCGAAAACACTGTCTCTCAAGAAGGGCTAGGGACCTGTATCCCTTGTTGATTTGAGGCTGGAGAGCTGGTCGTAGACTAAAGCGGGGACCAGAGAATTGCACTCCCAAGTAAGTATAAGTACTGGTGATCTCGATTTCCTTCCCCTTGAATAGGAAGCGGAAATTCGAGGTTTTCTTCGCCCCATTGAAGATCATAACCTTTGTTTTGCTCAAATTCACTGTCAGCTTCCGAAGGTCACAAAAAGAGCTAAGGCATCGAGCTGTCTCTGCAGACCTTCCGGTGAAGAAGATAAGAGTACTACATTGTTAGCGAAAAGTAGGATAGAGATCAGGACATGGTGGAGAAGGCACCCATCAGCTTCCTGGATATGTTCGTGAAGAAAGGCCTCCAACTCGTCTATGTAGATTCCAAACAAGGTGGGAGAAAGTGGGAAACCTTGTTTCACGCCAATGATGCTACAGATGAACTCAGATAATCCTCGAGCTGTGCGAAGGCGGCCACGAACGAACTCATAAAGGCGCATAATAACTGTCAGTAGGATCATCGAGATGTCGATGTCTTTGAGTCGCTGCAATAAATCTTCTCTCGGAATTGAGTTGAAGGCTTAGCGAAAGTCTACAAAGCAACAATAGACCTTCGAGGAGCGGTGGCGTGCCTCCTCAATCACAACCCAGAGAGTAAAAATGTGGTCGATGGTCTGATGTGCTGGTCTGAACCTTACGTGACCTCGGGCTCTGAAATTTCTCTGCTCAAGATCGCTGGAAAGCTTCATGTGGAGAACGGTGGCATATAACTTTGAGAATGTGTGGCCTACGATGATCGCTCTGTAGTTGTTGGAATCGGAAGTGGACCTTCACTTGTGAATCGGGTAAATGATATGATGAGACCAAACAGGAGGAAACCCTTCGCGCACCACGTGATTGAAGAGATCACCAAGTAGCTAACCAGAACCCGAAGACCATACTTGAAGAACTCTGCTTGGTGGCCTTCCTCATCTGCTGATTTGTTGCTGCTCATTGCCCGGATGGCCTCCGTGATATCGTTGTCAGTGAAGAGGTGGCAAGAGGAAGGAGGGGAATCAACATGAATGTTGGCTTGGTCGAGGATGTCATAGAGGTCGGAGAGAAAGTAGAGTTAGAAGGAAGAGGATCGACCGACAACAATGAGGTTGAAGGTTAGTCTGTATGGTATTGATTCGTACAATCTGTGCATTAGTTGTACAACTATTGTTTCTTTTTCTATGTAGGATGTACCTTCTTAATAGGACTTAGAACTCAGTTCTTGGATGATTTGCTTACCGTGGAACTGCTAGTTTTAATAAGTTGTGGAGGTTTCCTTGTAAGTTTGATTAGTTGAATGATAAGTTGATACGTATGTAATTGTTTTATACTTCCAATATTTACTTTCCAACTATTGTGTGATTGTTGCTATGTGAAGAAATTTTATTTCTACAATCAATTAACATATTTGTATGGTTGAAAACATAAGGACTTCAATCACTTAGGGTTTGTAATTTTCACATGGTGTCAAAGCTTTTTTCATTGAAGATTTGAAGAGCTTACAATAGTAAATAAATTATCGGAAGCAACTGTTGGGAATCAAGATCAATAGTTAGAGGGTTTTAGAGGTAGTGTTTACTTACCTATCATATTTGGGAGTTTGTGTGTTAGAGTTCATAGATGGCATCAACTAGCCTTAGGTTCAAGGACGTACTGGAAGGTCCCTCAATTTCCTATCATGGATATTGGAAGAGAATGATCTTTGGGATATCGTCCATATTGTAGTGACTTCCACGATAGATTCGTAGGATTTGGCAGTTCACAAGAAGAAAGAAGTGAAAGCTAATCAAATGAACATGGATGCTATAAATGATCTTTTGATCCCTCATATATCCAAGAAGAAGACTACAAAGGAAATGTTTGATGCCTTGGTTAGACTTTACTAGAGCAAAAACAAAAATAGGAAGATGATATTGCATAACATACTTAGATCTATAGAGATGGACAATTCATACATAGTTACAACTTACCAGTTACTTGATGAAGGTCACGCAAACTCATGATCAACTTGTAGTAGTTAAGGAGAAGAATGAAGACAAAGAGCTAGTGAATTAGGCACCAAAATGGGTTCTCATCTTTATGGGAAACATTTGTCTAAGGTGTTTGTGCTTGGGGGGCATCTTCCCTCCTTTAGACCATGAGATGATTGTATATAGGAGACTTGGAGGGAGTCAAAGGCTAGGAAGCAGGGACATGACAATATCTTTGCTGTATTTAGTGAAATGTATTATGGCAAAGGTAAGGACCCAACAAGGGTAAGGGAAAGAGTGAGGAGTCAATCTTGTAGCCGTGGAAGAAGAATTGGAGTAAAATCAAGTGCTTGATATGTCATACACTTGAACATTATGCATCACAACATTCATAGGAGAAGAAAAGGGGAAAGGGAAGCAACAACAAAATGAGGTAGCAACCTTTGCTGAAACTTAGATGAACAAGTATGCCATGAAGTTTGAGAATGATTTCTCTATGGTATCTTGCCTTTCTACCAACATGGTTTCGAGGAACACTTGGTATGTGGATAATGGAGCATCTAGCCATATGACACCAACTTCAGAGTTATTTTCAAGTCTCAAAGAGCATAAATCAAGAGTTCAAGTTGAGCTTGGTGATGATGCCAAGTATCCAATAGTAAGTGCTAGTACTATTCCCTTCTAATGCCAATTAGGTATTTGTTTAGACTTTGATGATGCATTGTTTGTTCATGGTCTTAGGGTTTTTTTTTTTTCAATTTTGGTTTAATGGTAGATAAAGGATTTGCAATAGAGTTTAAGAACTAGCAAGTCTTTACAAGACTGAGAGGGTTGAGTCTAAAATTAGCACAGGTGATCGAGGTTAAGAAAGAAAATTATATAGGTTACAAGGTGAACCTTTGAGCTCGAGTTCATAACACAAAAAACTTGTGCGAGTTGTGGCAGAAGAGGATGGGAGATGGTCAAAGGTCTTCTATAGTTCAACATTGAGCAATAGGGGGTATGCAGAGGGTGCGTGCTTGGTTGCTTCCCAATCAACAAGCATATGTATAAGGAGATTCTAGACCTAGTGCATTCGGACATATGTGGACTGATGTCAATAATATCAATCTCAGGAAGCATGTACCAATGTTTTCTAAGATTGATGACTTCTCTTGCAAAACGAGTATCTACTTTCTAAAACCAAGGATGAGGTTTTTAATAGGATTAAGGAGTTAAAAATTCTAGTCGAAAACCAGACATGGAAGAAGATCAAAGTTTTGCGATCGGATAATGGGGGTGGAAGATAAGGGCTTTGCAGTAGAGTTTAAGAGAAGTCTCTATAAGATCGAAGAGTCTAGTCCAAAATCAATACAGGTGATTGGGGTTAGGGAAGGAAACTTATACAGGTTGCAAGGTGAACTTGTGTGAGTTGTGGCATAAGAGGATGTAATATCTACATCATAGTGCACTACCTATTTTGAAGGAGATAGTCAAAGTTTTCTCCCATGATTTAGCATTGAGCAACAGAGAGTATGTAGAGTGTGCTTGCTTTGTTGCTTTCCTAAGCAACGAGCATAGGTCCAATGAGATTCTAGACCTAGTGCATTCAGAGGTATGTGGTTTGATGCTGGTAACATCAAGCTTTGGAAGCATGTAGTATGTTTTCTTCATTGATGACTTCTTTGGCAAAACTTGGATCTACTTCCTAAAGACCAAGGATGAGGTTTTTGATAGGTTTAAGGAGTTCAAAGCTCTAGACGAAAACTAAACAAGGAAGAAGATCAAAGTTTTGAGATTGGACAATGAGATGAGTATACTTTCAAGGAGTTCAAGGGCTTTTGCAAGGATGTAGGAATAAAGAGGGAGTTTGTCTATTCCATACAACCCACATCAGAATAGGGTTGCAGAAGAGAGAATCGATACATCATAGGGGCTGTGAAGGTAATGATACATGACAAGGACTTGCCGATGTTTCTTTGGGAAGAAGCATGCAAATTGTCTACATTCATAACGAATGTTCTAATAAGATCTTGGAGCACAAGACACTAGAGGAGGGATTCATTGGTGTGAAGTCGAAGGTGAGTCTTTTTTGCATCTTTGGTTATGCAGTTTATATCAATGTAGCGGTAGAAAAGAAGACCAAGTTGGAGTCTTCCAGTAGGAAGGGTTTGTTTGTTGGTTATAGTGAGACTTAAAAGCTCTACACTGTATTTATTCCAAAGCAGAGAAAGATAGTGGCAAGCAGGGAAAGTTTGAGGAAGAATTTGCATCTTGGAAGTCTCATGAGCCTATTTTAGTGATAAAGGATGAGGAGCAGGAAGCTCTAAAGGTTAAGCCAAGGTCACCAATGACACCCAGTTTGGCTCAACAACCTTCAAGTGATAGAGAGGTGCCATCAACTCCTACTAGTTCCATCAAGAGACCTCGATGGTTCACTTAGCCATTGAGGGATGCTCAACATCATGTTGAGGCTCCTAGGAGCACTTTTAGGGAGAGTAGACCTTCGAAGAAGTTTTCCGGCTATATGGCATTAATGAGCAACATCATAAATTTCAAGCCTTCTAGTTTTGAAGAGGTGGTAGACCAATATGTTTGGAGGGATGCCATGGTGAAGGAGTACACCTCCATTATGGAGAATGATGTATGGGACATAGTGCTAAGGTCAAAGGGGAAATCAATAGAGTTACAGGTGGATTTATAGAATCAAGCATCAGGTGGATGGAAACATAGAGAAGTGCAAAGTGAGATTTCTGGTGAGAGGGTTCTCCCAGAAAGACGGAGTGGGTTACGATGATACTTTTTTTCCAGTTGCTAGGTACACTTCTGTTAGACTAGTTATGTCTATAGTTTTCATTATGGGATGGATGATAAACATCAAATGGATCTGAAGACAAATTTTCTCAATGGGATAATTGAGAAAGAAGTGTAGATAGAGCAAATTGAGGGCTTAGAGATCAGTGGGAAAGGGTCCCATGTTTGTAGGTTGGAAAAGGCCTTGTACGGACTCAAGCAAGCATTGAGATCATGGCATTCCATGTGTGATGGGTATTTGTTGAATATGGGCTTCACCAAAAGTGAAGCAGATCTTAATATTATATATTTGTTGGAATTGATCTGCTTGTTTTGGCTCTTGCATATAGATGACTTGTTTCTTAAAGGTTTAGAGAAGCTCATTGCATGTTGCAAAGTAGATATGGTAGTTGAGTCATTGAGATCATGGTATTCCATGTGTGATGGGTATTTGTTGAATATGGGCTTCACCAAAAGTGAAGCAGATCTTAATATTATATATTTGTTGGAATTGATCTGCTTGTTTTGGCTCTTGCATATAAATGACTTGTTTCTTAAAGGTTTAGAGGAGCTCATTGCAGGTTGCAAAGTAGATATGGCAGTTGAGTTAAAGATGAAGGACATTGACATGATGCATTACTTCTTGCCTTTGGAGGTTTGGCATAGACTAGGGGAGATTTTTCTTGAGCAGGGTAAGTATGTAGCTGCGATCCTAAGGAGGTTTTAGATAGAGGACTACATAGCCACACCTATGATCACTAATTGGAAGAAGTAATAAGTTTAGATCTGTACAGAGCTTGGCTTGGCTACGATTCGACCCTCTTCTTTAGGTTCAAGACTGCTATTGATCGATTTTGAACCCTTAGAACTGAGAGGAAGCTTTTATCTCTTCCTAGCAAGATCTTCGTAAACGAAGATCTCACTAGATCATAGGTCATGTAATTCGAACAGTCCATAGAGCTATTTATGGAGTCACGATAGGTTGGGAAATGGGTAGTCCTTAGGAACCTCAAATCATAGTCACTTGAAACTCCTCTCCCCTCGGTTGGGAACTTTGATTTGGGCTTCCAAACGATGAGCCTGTTTGGTGAGGTGACATGGTATAGTAATCTCGATCAACTGTTATAACGACAATGGATCCTTTTGGTCATTGCTAGGCCTCATGTACGATGCTTTTGTGTTGTTGGACATCCTTTTTGTTACCGAGACTCATGCGAGTCCTGTTTGACCCTACGCTGCGAGTAAGCGCCCCCCCCAACCCCCCTCTTCGCTCTTGATTTGTGCTCCCAGAGGAAGCGATCAGGAATCGCTCCCGAAATCACGATTCCTGATCGCTTCCTCTTGGGAGCGTTTTTTGGAATCACGCTTCCCTAACGCTCCCTAGTTTTTTTGGGAGCGATGAGGAAGCTTCGCTCCTGAAGCACTTCCCCATCGCTCCCTAAGGCCTCCCAGGAGCAAAACAAATGCTCCCTAATCGCTCCCTCAGCGCTCCTAGGGATTGAGACGATTTTTTTGTTTGTTTTGGTTTTTGTATCCAAGACATGGTTTTACTTGGATTTTTGGGCATGGTTAGGGTTCATTTAGGTGATGTATTATATGGTAATGTTAAATTCTTAAAGTAAAAGTGGTATTTTCCTTATCTTTCATTTTCTATTCATTTACTTAATTGTTTAACATTACCATTAATTATTTCAGGATGTTTGAGAGTGGTTCCAACCTCATTGGATTTCATATGCAAGAAGTAAAATTTTAGATCCCATTCAAAATTTAGTAGACTTCATAGTTTTCAGGATTTCAGGATTGCAACATTTCCACTAGATTCTATCATGTATGAGGGTAAGGGATTGGAATTGAATCGAGCACATTGACCTCTCTATGTACCTTGACGTTGGTGGTGTTGATGCATAATTGTTGAAGTTGATTGAACTCCTCTGTCATGACCTTGATAAAAATTTACCCTTCAATCAAGAAAAATCACTTATTAAGCATTGGAAGGTTTTTCTACCTAAATGTTCCACTCCATGCCCTAACATATGTCATTACTCCTTACACCAAAATATTATTCTCCATATTGGATGGCCAAACTAGCACTTGAGGGTGGAATTAGTAGAAAACCACACATAGATTCAGTGGTGCATAATGGGTATATGCTTGCATTAGGCAAGTTTGTCCCTAATAGGAGGAGTGTGCTCAAGTACGAAGTGAACTTTTGAGCAAAGACATCAGTGAACATGGAGTCTTTGGTAACTTGCATACAACCAAATATCTAGATGGGTTGAGTTTTATCGAATGGTGAAACGTGTATTGATCCTCTACCGCATATCTGCATAAATTGGTGGTGAGGGTGCTTTCATGTGTGGAGAGGTGTTGGAGCACCTATAACTTCTTCCACAATGTGAACACTGAAGAGAAACAACTTGATTGTAGATCGGGCAGAGGAGTGTGCTCAAGTACTAATTGAATTGAGCAAATACATCGGTGAACATGGAGTCTTTGGTAACCTACATGCGACCAAAGGTGGAGATAGGTTGAGTCCTATTGAAATGGTGGAACATTTATTGCTCCTCTACCACAGATCGGCATAAATTGGCGGTGAGGTTGCTTTCATAGGTTGTTAACACTTCTTCTATAGAGAGGTGTTGGAGCACCTACAACTTCATCGAAAATGTGAAAAGAAACAATTTGAATGTAGATCGAGTAAAAAGCTTGGTTTATGTGCACTACAAATTGATGTTGTTGTCTCATTATTGTGATGTAGCCAAGAATGATAGAACATATTTGACTTGGGACAACAATCTAGAGGAGGCTGATGTAGAGGATGGAGCCATAGCATTAGAGGGCTTGGAGGTTGAACTTTTGGGTGATCAGGATGGTGACCAAATTCATACAACGAAGATGCCACACCCCCAACCACTAGTAGGTTCTCAAATGTAGGACCTTTGCCTATATCTTACAACTCTTTGGTAATGAATATGATGCTTTGTTTCATTTCATGGTTGATGTTATCTCTTAGAGTTTGTTGATTGCAAATATTATATGTTTAAACTTGAAGGTTGATGCTGTTAATGGTTGATCATTCGATGACGATGTTATAACTTATAGCTCCAAGATGATTGATGTTATATGTGTACTAAATGATTATATATATGCTTTCATGTTTTATATAACTAATTTTTCATTCTACACGTTTTTTTATAAAATATATGCATGAAAATATATTAAAATTTGTATTATATAAAAAGTGCTCTCAAAATGCTCCCAAAACAGAAGCTTTTCAAAATTTTTCTTTTCGCTCCCGCTCCCACTCTCGCTCCCCATTCCCAAAAGCATAGGTTTGACCTCTCTTAGGACATTACTGATTACCATTAGTCTTTAGTTTATAGATAGGAAACGAGTAGCTCAGGTGGCATTAGAGGTTCAAGTGGAGTCACTTTTTCGGTTAGCGACTCCCTTCAGAGCATAGTTTCTTTGGTGGCTATAGATGAGTTTGCCAGGTTTATGTGGGGATTAGAGGCGGAGACCCCCTCCCCAAGGACATTTACATTGTAGTTTGTTACATACCCCCTACCTCTTCGTTGTTTGCTATCCATATTAGTCTAGATGATGACCCCTTTGTATACTTGTATGTTGACATTACCTAATATTTAATAGTTGGAGCTAGGTGACTTCAACGCCCATACTCGAGATATCTAGATGCCTCTCCATGAGTAGTTAGAGTACGTGTTTTGCACCCAAAGGATAGATCTAGAGTCAATGGGGCTTCATAGGATGTCTGGTGACTTTGGGGCTTCGTACAACTTATGATCAGTACCTCTTGTAGCTGAGGGAATCTTGGGAACCATTGATTTTGAATGGGCTTCCTTGTTTTTTCACTTGTTGACCTCGTGGTGGAGAAACGAGCATAGTTGATTATGTCCTTTCTAGCCATCACTTAGTCTCCTTTATTCGGTTCTTTTTAGTTTCCCCCACCCCCCTTGTTAACCATGCTTTTCTCTCTCTCGCTCGGATGACAGCCCCCTCTTGTCGCACCCCCCTCAGGACCACCTCGTATTACTATGGTTTTCAACGAAGGGGATCTAAACATATTATCTTCTCACCTTTGTTAGTTGCTCTCCTCCAAGTCCGAGTTCTCTTTACTTGACTTAGCCTCTTCCAAGTATGCATGTCTCTCATCCATCACTTGGAAACCGGCCTTAAAGTTCTACCCTCACTCCACTCCCATTGCCCTATAACCTCGCTTTTGCCCCATAAACTAGTGGTATGATGAGGAGTGCAAGGCTCTTCATTGCTAGCTTTGCCACACTTTCACACATGATTGACCCTCCTACCCCAAACTTAAAGCTTCCTATTGCTGCCTCCTCCGTTGCAAGAAACTCCTCTTCATTTCTCATAGGCGTCGACACTTATGTGCTTCCCTTATCCATGCTCCCAAAACCTTTTGGTGCACTATCTTCCCTTGCCACTTCCTTGTCTTAAATGACCTTGACCTTAGATCCATGTACTCTCATACCTCCACTATCTATGGTGTCCTTGAATAGCCCCAAATTCAGGTTACCTCTTTGCCCTCTGCATGCTACTTATTTTCACATTGGGAGAGAGGTTGGTTGGATACTAAACACGGATAAAGTAGCGGATGAGGAGGGTTTCCAGGTAGAGTTCTTCAAACATGGTTTTCCTGCCCTACACAATTTCTTAGTTGATCTCTTCAACAATGTGGTTCAGACAAGTTTTCCATCGACTTGGGCACATCGCACCATTCAGTCGATATACGAATAAGGTTTCAGCTCAGGTCCCCAAAACTATTGAACATTCATGGTGGTTCACACATTCTTAAAGCTTTATGCTATAGTACTTCACATGAAGCTCTCTGGCAAGCTTGAGACGAGACACCTTAGAGAGAGAGAAGGTAGGTAGGTTTTCAACCTGCTCATCAAACCATTGATCAAATCTTCACCATCCAAGCCATCATCAAGGATGCACGACATTACTCTTCAAAAGTCTATTGTTGCTTTGTAGAATTCGTAAAGCTTTTGATTTCTTCCCTTGAGAGGCCCTATTCTAGAGGCTTAGAGGCATTGGCATCACTGAGAATCTACTAGCTGCCATCATGTGTCTCTATGAGTCGGTCCTTGGTTGTCTCCATACGGCTTATGGGGTATCATATTTCATCAAGAGTGCCAATTAGGTTAAGCAGGGATGCCCCTTGCCCCCACTCGTTTGGGATCTATATTGATGAGTTGGAGGCCTTCCTCCACATCCATACCGAGGACAACAATGGTTGCCTCCTTCACTAGGTTATGGTATCTATCCTACACTTTGCTGACAATGTGGTCTTCCTGGCCCCATCTCCAGAGCGGTTGTAGAGACAGTTGAATGCTTTAGCTCTTTTATGTGATCTTCAACAATTGACAATCAACTTGGGTGAAACCAAGGTTATGATTTTCAATGGGATAAAGAAGACTTTATTAGACTTTCATTTCTTATTTAGAGAGAAGAAGATTGAAATCACCAAAACTACACATACTTCGGGGTGTAGTTCTCAAGCCCCACTTTAGTTTGCGATATGCCCTTCAGCTACAAGGGTTACAGATCCTTAGACCTCCTCAAGAGATAGTGCTTCAGACACCACTTTCAGGATATCTTGTTCAAGATGTGCCTCATGGACTCCCTTATCCAACCCACTGTTCTCTACGACTCAGATATTTGGGGGCCTTGTTTGCTTGAGTTTGATTGGGCCTCGATCAAGAGAATCCCGACTCTGCTCCTCCGCTGCATCATTAGGTGCAAGCAGGCAATTCTTCAGCACATCATGTTATCTAAGTTTGGTGCTCGACCTTTTTGATTTGAGTCGATATTTAGTTTGGTCTCTTTCTTGCATTGCATCCAGATCTTTGCTGACTCAGCGACTGGGTGGGACCGGTATTAGTATTTCGCCTATTGTTCTTGAAAGACTATTGCCTCGTCTAACCTTTCAGGCTAGGCTTAAGGTTAATTTTTGAGAGTCTCGAACCTTTGGAATCTGTGGGCATTTAGATTGACTGACCACCTCCTTTTAGAATCTTAGAGACCCCATGAATGCACTTGGCCACCTCCTACCTATTAGATAGGAGTTGAATAGGATCATCACAGATGACATTTACATGATGTTTATACAAGTCATTCACCCGAGACACAAATCAGGTTCTAGCTCATGTCCCAACTATCATCGAACATTCATGGTGGGCACACATTCTTAAAGCTCTATGTTACAATACTTCACATGAATCTCTTTGGCGAGCTTGAGAGGAGACACCTTAGAGTTAGAGGGTAGGTAGGTTTTGGACCCGCTCATTAAACCATTGCTCACACCATTACCCTCCAAGCCACCATGAAGGAGGCACAACCTCACTCTTTACTCTTGGTGATGCCATCGCGTACCTTTAGGCCTTACCATATCTACTGATATCCTTAGTGTCCTTTTACTTCTTGGAAGGAGTATTTTTGATCTCTTAAGCTGTTTTCCTTTCACTCGAATTAGATGGGTTTTCCAAGGTTTTCTCGTTTTGCTTTCTTCTTTCCTTTATCTTTGCCATTTCTCTTGTCTTTTACTTCCCATGTTATCTCCTAATCTTCACTTCCCTAGATATCATCTTCAATTCCTGTAGAGGTACTTGTTCTAACTCTTATTTTTGTCACTAGTACCTAAAACTCCTATTGTCGCGTTATCATCATCATCCATGGAGTTTCTGATTGGTTATTTCCTTGGATTTGCTGTTGTCTTCCTTCGCCTTTATTGATTTAAACTTAAAATTTCTAGAAAGGTTTTTACACTTGTCCTCAATATTCCATGCAGATCCTCTTCCATTCCTTTCTTTCTGGAGGCTAGAGGTCCCCTATTCTTTACGAATTTCTCATTGAATCACTTTCCTTATACACTGTTCTGCCACATGGCCATAGTAATGACTCATGACAACTGCTTTATCTAAATGTCACATCAAATGTACACAAATGCAGATTCCAGAGTCTTTCTACAAAATAGTACATGTTTCAGACTTCAGTTGAATTTCAATTGGCAAACTCTTGCCCAGATCTATATTAACACAACCTTTGGAGCATGTAATCAAGGCCTCATACTCATTAATATTATAATGGAGATAAAACTACCAATAAACTCTAGGGTCCCCACTATCCTTTCCTTTCTTATTTTAGAAAAGATATGATAATGTTATTAATGTCCACAAATGACCAAAAAGAGTAGGTCGATGGGGCTCAAAAATACCATCCATTAGTCTGATACTGTGGGAGTGCTGAAGCAACTGCTAGAAGCTAAAAGGAGATTCGGGAATGGCATTAGAACTGGGACTTGGGAGTGAAAATTAATTCTATGGCTGCCAGATTAAATCCATGAAACCACTGCTTTATTACTAATCCAACAATACCATAGAGCGGTGAGCTTTCCCACATCGTGACTCTTACGTACTTAAAATGATTCAAAAGGATCAATAAAATAAAACTTGGCGCATGGAAAAAAACTTACATGCTTCAAAGTTACTGAGACCTTTAGTGCATTACTGAGACTTGAGAGCCTTTACCTGTTAAATCTGCAAAGATGTTTTTCCATAACTTCTTTATTCTTTGCTACTACCCCTCCTGCCTTGACATCCAGAAGTGGAAGAGTCTCTACCTTATCACATATTGTGGATAGGACGAGAATTTTCAAATTTTGGTCCTGAGCCACCATGCGTAAGGGCATCTTTGAACAAAAGGTACAGGTCACCTTTATTCTCTCCCACTTTTTCTAATGGCTGGATGACCCACCCCATATATTTGATGAGGCTTGGCAATCCATCTCCAGCCCCAGCAAAACCACATTTCCAACCTTCAAGGGCAGCAGTGAACCTCTGCACTTGGACTTGGAAAACCTTGCCATCTTCTATTATTTCATCTTGTGCCATCTTGGATTAAACTTAATACACATTAAATTTGGCAATAATGTGGATACCCTTTTCCATTTCGATTAATTTTGTCACACAGACGTCCTTTTTTCATTTGGATTAATTTTGTCATATTGTAATTCTTTATTTGGTTATGGATTCTATTCCTTTTGTTACTTTTTGCAGTGAGCTGCACTGTGCAGGTGATGCCAATATTGAACTGTATGAACTGTGCAGGTGATGTCAATATTGATTGTGCACCACTATTAGTTGATATAATCTTGAAGACCTTGTTCATATATGATGACCGTCCATCTCAACCAGTTGTGGAGGATGTCATATCAAAAGCACTAAGAGAACCTGCATTTGTAAAAGCATTTGCTGCTGCTCTCGTTCAAGCTGCAGAGAAACATGTGAAGGCTGGGTTAAATTTTGTATGTTACAAGCTTTTTAGATGGTCATGTCTCCTGGTTAGATGGAGTCCGTCTGTTACTACATCTAAGAACGCGTTCACAAGAGTTGCATCTGTGCAAGCATCTCTGCTTTGTGTGCTTTTACAGGCACCGGTCCGCTTACAGAAGGCCAGTAAGAGGGTCTTTATTCATCTCCTTCAGGAGGTAAGTTCTGGTTTTCCATGTTTGTAATACAAGCATTCATGTTTATGATGGTTGTGAGCTAGGGATGTCTCATGAAAACTATTCATCTCATTTCAGAGTTTCTGGATTTACAGTTCCTTATATTTTTTGCCTCAGCCATTTCTTCTGTTCCTCAAATGCTTGAGGTCTGCTTTTCAACTGCGTTGGAAAAAGGGTTTGCTATCTATTCTAATAGAGCGCTCTTATATGAACATATTTTTCTCCTCCTGCAGGTACAAACAATTTTCAGACTCTATATTGGAGAGCTGCAGAATGGAAGTTTCAAAATGGAAAATAGTGCTGCGTTAATTGGAGTTTTACTTGAGTATTGTGCAAATAATTCTCCTCTATTTGAAGAAAACAAGGTTATCACTTGTTCTTGGCCCTATGCTTTTTAACAATCTTCTACATAGAAAGATTTTGAAGTGTTTTTGAAATTAGAAACAATAAAATGACACCTAAACATCAACTTAACATGGATTCCCATTAGTCTCTTGCTAGTAAAGGTTTAATTGAAGATATAAGATGTGCTTGCTTAAGCGTCTGCTGCACAGAAACAAATACACAATTGGCTGGATGACTATCAGCTTCTTATGATTGTGAACATTTTATAATATGCAGACAAATTTCCTAGAACTGTACCTTACATTGGTTCTCAACTCAAGGGAGAAACCTCCAAAGGTTCTCAGTGAATCTTTTCAGCCTCTTTTAAAGCGTATGGTGCATGAAGAATTTGGAAAAATGGTGGTGCCAACTTCTGTTAAGATGTTGAAGCGCAACCCAGAACTTGCATTGGAGGCTGTTGGTCTCCTTCTGAAATTGACGAACCTTGACTTGAGCAAATATGTTGGTGATATTCTACCCACAGTTCTACAGCAGGCTCGCCACAATAATGAAAGCAGAAGGAAGGAGGCTTTGGAGATTATTAAAAATCTTAGTTTGCAGTCGAGTGATCCAGATGCCATAACATCTATGTTCAATTCTGTTAAAGGAGTTATTGGGGGTTAGTATTACCTTTAACATTTTACTTGATGTTTCATGGGTATTGGTTTTAGGCATTGTTACCACTGTCAAAATTTTTAATTTTTTACTGGTACAGTTTGTATCCTGCAGGACTTTTGGTTCCTTTCTTTGGGTATCACTGTACCTAGATAAGCATTTATCAAATAATATGCTATTGATGAAAGATTAGTTTGTAATGTTAATGATATGAATGTAATGTGATATGTTCACAGGGTCGGAAGGGAAATTGACCTTTCCTTACCAGAGGGTTGGAATGTTTAATGCAATTCAAGCATTATCTAGTGCCCCTGCTGGAAAAGCTTTGAATAATTTGGCAGCCACTATAGCAAGTTACCTGATGTCCATTTACAGAGCAGATGGTATCTTTCTTATCAACCACAGTTGCTTTTATTGTTTATTTTGATAAATGGATGATATGATTATTTTTGTTCCTTTATGCTTAACTTCCTTGGAAAAAAATACAGGGAACGAGGAGGCACGCATTGCAATCTTGTCGTCCTTGGGTTCTTGGATTGCAAAATCAACAGATGGCTTTGTACAGGATGCTGCTTCTTTCTTTGCTATGGGACTTAAAGAGAAGGAAAATTTGCGAAGGGCACACCTTCGTAGTCTGAAAATAGCATGCCAGAACTCAGAGATTTTGACACAGGTAAATATTGTGGTCTAGCTCTAATTATTCAGAAGTTTCGAGTTATAAATGATCCTATATCTTTAAATATTTTGTTTTAGATGAAATACGCCTGTCTTGGAATTTATTTTGAAGATGTCATTAGTTGATTTAATTGCTTTGGATTTATCAACTAGATGATACCTTTGGTGGAGCCCTTAATACAACTCGTTAAAAGTGGTGCTTCCAAGCCTGCACAAAGACTAGAGGGAATGTATGCTCTGCTTCTTGTAGCAAAGATTGCAGCTGTGGATACAAAAGCTGGTTAGTGTCATATTGCTCGTGTTTGAGATTTGAGAAAGGTTATTGCAATTAGTCATTAGTCTATTTTACTTGGATTCTGGCCTATTATATTGTACTGCTTTACATGATAGTGGAGAAATATTTATTCTTGGGTATCTGGCATTCTGAACATTAAATGTAATTTAAGTTTCAATTGTCATAGAAATGGAAAATAATAAGCCTGCCTCAACTTTACAGATGAAATGCTTGCAAAAGAAAAGATCTGGCAATTGGTTTTTCAAATGGATTCTTCTCTGACTTCTACTACATTGGTATGTTTTTCATTTTACTGTTCGTATGTTTTTCTTGCTATCCTGATTTAAATATTTTTGCACAAGCGTTGATATCTTGTCTTTGATATTGGATTCTATTATTTCTATTGGTAGGTATGAAACTCTTATCATGTGTCTGTGTGCAGGCATCAAAACTGCCTCCAGATGATTGTTTGGCTTTTATGGATCTTGTTGAGATTCTACTTCTGGAGCATCCACACAGGTTTGTACCTTGATAATACTGCATGGTAAAATAACCATGTATCACCCTCAAAGACAGGTCTAATATTATATTATGTTTGAAAAATAAGTACTTTTGCTATTTAGACTTTAGCTATTATGACCCATGAATTATTGCACATCCTTCAGCTTAGTATTTTTATACTTGAAATGTATTCAAAACGAGGGTAACAAGTTTGTCAGTCATTTGCAGGGTAGCAGAATATGCAGGATCAAAGCAGCTTTTACAGGTAAAGATTGTCTACTTCTGGTTTTGGATTAACCGCAGGTATATGGTACTGAACATCATCCTTGCTTATTTCCCTATTGATGGAATGAGATTTGTGCAGTTGGGACTCTATTTCCTCTGTCACTCTTCTTGGGAGGTTCGTAGAGTCGCATCGGAAGCTGTGAAGCGCCTTCATTCTTCTGGATCAAGATTTTCGGAAGAGTTTCTGGTTGAATTCTGTGTATGGCTTCCTGTGTTGGGAGAGCGTCTATCAGTTGCAAAGACAGGGTATTTTAAAGACCATAATTTCTTATTAGTTTTAATTATCATCTGTTGCATATTGTTTTTTCTTTTTGTAATGTTATTATAATTTATACATTGAAATTTGGAAATCACTTTTCTATTAACAAAAATGTCTTTATACTTTTTTTTACGAGATAAATAGCCTTGCAAAAAGAGGCAAGCTTCAGGCCTACTGGCTATCCATAATACATATTCCTATCCTGGCAGATTAAATACAAATTTGGGCTCATTATTGGGAGTAAATGTCAAATGGATTTATAATAGCTCATGGTCTCTGAAGAGGAGAGTTCTGTCTTCTATGTAAACACCTAGTGTAAATAACGTAAATGATCCATAAATGGATATAGTAAAATATAATTGATAAGATGTAAGATAAGATGATGAATTTTACAAATGTTGGCCCCCTTTTATAATAGCTTGGGCATTGCCTATTTGAGGGAACGCATCCTCTCATTTAATTATTAATCTTACTTGTTATTAGTATTTATGTGTTTATTAATTATTTGATACATTTCCTTCCCCTTAAGGGAAGCTTTGTCCTCAAGCTTATTGAAGACGAGGGTTATGTCTGATTTTTTTGCTTGAACCGTCATCTCTAGATCTTTTCTTTTAGTATTTGTGACATTTGATGAAATGAAGTGATATGAGTTACAAATTCCAAAGAAGAACTGTCGCGTCGTCTTTGATGTTGTCCATCCGAGATCTATTTTTATTGAAGCTATTTGATCGCTTTGTGGGATGGGTCTTCTCATTTGCTATTTAGTATTTTGATTTGATGTTCTTGCTTGTTTGACAGCATAACTCTTCTGTGTATGTTCATTTTGACCCTGCTGTTGGTCAAAACGACGTTTATAATTGGGGTGTTGATAAGGAGTCTTTTCTGTTTGTTTTTCTGCTGGATTGCCTTCTTTTTGAACTATGACGATGACTGAATTTATTTCCTCAACTTGACTTTGTTTTTTGGAAAGTCTGGATGCTTCCTTCTGGAATTGCGCTACTTTGTTCTCCAGTAGATTGTTATTACTCTGAATTTTCTCGAACCTGTCGACTTGCGGCTTTTTGTCCTCTTTTAACTTCTCGACTTGTTCTTCTAGTTCTTGATTAAGATTTCTTGGGTGCTGGTTTTCCTCCTCTTCTAATAATCTTCCTTCGAGGTCTTCATCGGGAAGTTCTATCTTTCGACTATGTTTCAGCTTCTTGATTTTTGTAAGTAATGTCTTGTTATGAATTCTTAGTTGAAATAGTTCTTCGGTATTGCTTGCTAAATTGTCATTGATTTTTTTTTTCCCAACTTGTGTGTTTTCTTAATGTTGTCATGACTCATACTTCTGCTAGAGTTTTTCTTGTTGTTGTTGATGTTGACATATCTTTGAATCTTAATCTTCTAGCTTCTTCTGGGCTTGCACCAATTCACTATCTTTGTCCTTGATGAGCTTGTTTAAGCGCTTAATGTCTTCTTCGAAGTCGTTATAGTCTTCAAGTCTTCTAGGTTTTGATTATGACTTTCCAAATGTGGTATTTTCTCATCCTTATTTGATAACATTTTTCTGAAACCTTCATTATTTTTTTCCAATATTTGATTTTGGATTTCTAAGGTATGATTCCTTTGCTCTTGAATTATTTTAACCAATTTTTGCTTATCAATCTCGCATTGTAGATAATTATTGGTCGCTCTGTAATGTTTTTAGCTGAGCCAATACTACTTGTGATTGTGATTGTAATTATGATTTTGTAATCGCCATGATTTCTTGATTTGGATGATAGATTGCCGTTCTTACTACTTGAATTTTTTTTTATGAGCCTTTAATTGGCTTTGACTTTTTCGAAGATTCTTCCTGTGATTTGACTTTTTCGGCGATAAATTGTCTTCCTTTGACTACTTGTCTTTTTTTATATTAGGTTAAATAACTTTTAATTAATAATTGTGAAACAATTATTAAATAATAATAATAATAATAATTATTTATAATAATAATAAATAAGACTTTAGGCTTTTTGAAATAATAATTAGTATTTTAATAATACTATTATTATATATTTTTTGGATGTGGCCAAATTATAGAATTTATTTATTTGTTAATATAATAATAATGTATTATTAAAACAAATATTTTCAAAAAATGTTGTGGCCCATGTAGGAGAAGGGAAGCATAGGACCTAGGTTGACTAGCGAGCGGGAGGTGACTGCGGAGGCGGCCGGTAGCGGCTGATTTGGGTGGTGGAGGGCATTGAAAGGAGGAAAGAAGGGGAAATGCGGTGGGAGGGAGCAACTAGGGAGGAGGGCTGAGGGGTTGGATGGAGTGGACAGGGAGTGTGGGTCGTGGGCACAGCGAAGGCTGTCGCGTAGGAGGAGAATGGGGGAGCAAGAGGGAGCCTGGGAGCTAGGGCATACGGGGCTAGGAGCTTGAAGTGTGAGCGTGGAGAGTTATGGAATGAAGGGTGTGGGTAGAAAGGGACGATGGAAGGGAGATGGGACGATGCTGCAGGGAGCTATGGGTTGGTTTGCGTGGGTGTGGGATGGAAAAAGGGGCGAAGAGTGCATGCAGTGCAGAGGCAGGAGTGTTTGGGGAGGAATCGAGGGAGCCACAAGTTGGAAGGCATAAGGGTTTGGGACTGTGCAGGTAGTAGTGGAGAGTGCAAGCGCCAGAGGGAAAGTAGCGTAAGCAGAAAGAAGGGACGTGTGAATATGAACGTGATTGGGAGGAATGATGGTTGTAGAGAGGAAGGAGGATGTGCGTGGAGGGTGTGTAGTGCGTTGTAAGAAGAAAAACTTGGGAGAAGAGTTTGACAGGAAGCTGGGAGAAGTGTGGAGAAAACTTGTAGCAGACTGTTTCTTCAGAAAATTTGAATCTAATGACCAAGGGTCCAATTTCAGGGAAGCTCTGAGATGAAGGCCAAAGGCTGGATCAGACAAAACGAGGCTCTGATACCACTGAAGCGGAGAGATCCCTCTTCTATGTAAACACCCATTTTAAATAACGTAAATGATCCATAAATGGATATAATAAAATATAATTGTCAAGTTGTAAGATAAGATGATGAATTTTACAAATGTTGGCCCTCTTTTATAATATCTTTGGGCATTGCCTATTTGAGGGGACACATCCTCTCATTTAGTTATTAATCTTACTTGTTATTAATATTTATGTGTTTATTAATTATTTCTTACAGTCTCCATAATTCAAAATTTAACTGTTAATGAAATTAACTGCCTTTTAGTTTGTCAAAGGTGATGCAGTACTGAGTGATGGTGTGATGGCAGACTTAGAACAAACTAAATATGTTGAGTCATGAAAACCACCACCCACTTGTTGTCAGATTCTAAATGCTTTCAAGTGTGCCACTCATGCCAAATTTAATGTGGGGAATTCCTCTAATTATAGCAGAGGCTGATACTAGACCATGTCATTGTATGCTTGATCCTTGGAGGAAGCTGGGGATGAATAGTGTGTCTTCTTGCCCGTACCATGTGGCCCACATTTGGATGGACTTTGATTGTGTATCCTCCTTTTGGAGGCCCTGTTATCTGGTAGGACCTAGTTGATAGTGCAATGTGATAAGATAAAATAAGATACTTTTATTAATGTACACAGATGACCAAAAAGGTAGGTCAATGGGACTCAAAAGTACAATCCAATAGTGACATTGTAAAAGAATCTTCTATAAAATAAAATGTAAATCATAATATGAAAGAAGATAAAATTTAGCAGTGGGCATGACATCAATGGTTAATCAAGTGGATCAAGTGGTCAAGTTGTATTTCTACTTTTTCGACTTGCATTGAGCTCTTAACAAGTTAACACCACAACATAATCATTATTGTAATTACTATAAAGTTTACTTTTGTAGTTTATAACGTATACATTGTATATGGATCTAAATCTCATGTAATGTTGTCCCATTGATTCATAGAAACCATAGATTGTCATTATAGGTCTTAATCACATGTATTTAGGCGAGTTATGATTACTTATACCTATATACTATTGTAGGATAGATAACTCTTGAATTCCATTTTATTTCATGGCGAAGGCCTTTATTTATACATTGCATATGGTGGTTGATCTCATCTTCCAACCAAACGTTTCATCTCCTACGTGACTATTCAAATTCATAATTTATTTACAATATTTACATAGGCTATGGAGCCATAATCCTAGGATTAGGTTTCCAACATCCCCCTCTTAATTCGAAGGGGTGTTTGTGAGTCCGAGCATGGTTCTAAATCTTTCAAACTTTTCTTGTCCAAGTGCTTTGGTGAAGATCTCGACAATTTGCTCAGTTGTGGAACAATGTTGTAAATGAACTGTCTTGGCCTCTACATGATGGTATCTTGTGTTGATGTGTTTGGTTCGATCATGGAATTTGGGGTTCTTGGAAAACTTGATTGCAGAAGTGTTGTTGATCAATAAGGGGGTGGAAATTTCTTGCTTCTCCTGCAAATCTTCAAGTATCTTCCTAAGCCACACAATCTCCTTTGTCGCTTTTGCAACTGCCACATATTCTACTTTTGTCGTTGAATTTGCTGGAATTGATTATTTGTGTGATCTCTAGGAAATAGCTGTTGATTCAAGAGTCATTGTGTATCCAATAGTGGACACTCATGTCTCTTTGTAGCCATCAAAGTATGAATCCGTGTACCCAATGCGTTTGAAGTCTTCTACCTTAGTGTACTTGAGTCCCCTTCAAATACCTTAGAACTCTTTTCGCAGCAGACCAATGTCCTTCACAAGGTTTGTGCATGTATCTGGAAAGAATACCAACAACATAAGAAATATTTGGTTTGGTAGTGGTAAGGTAGATAAGGTTTCCTACAAGCAGTCGGTACTTGGTCACATCCTCAAATTCTTTTCCTTCACTTGATGTGAGCTTCAACTTTTGCTCCATTGGAGTTGAGAGAGGGTTGCATTCTGTCATGCAAAATTTGTTCGACAATTCTCCAACATTTTTTTTCTGAGAGATGAATATGTACTTAGGATGTTGACACACTTCAATTCCTAAGTAGTAATGAAGATGTCCCAGTTCAATCATTTCAAACCATTTCTTCAAATCTATCTCTTTATGGATGCTATATAATCTTCATTGTTCCCTGTCATCAAAAGGTCATCTACATAAACCATAAGAAATACAATAGATCTTCCAACTTTCTTCACAAACAATGTTGCATCATCAACATTATAATGCTTGAAATTTAGCTTTAGAAGATGCTCGGTTAGCTTTTCATTTCAAACCATTTCTTCAAATCTTTCTCTTTATGGATGCTATATAATCTTCATTGTTCCCTGTCATCAAAAGGTCATCTACATAAACCACAAGAAATACAATAGATTTTCCAACTTTCTTCACAAACAATGTTGCATCATCAACATTATAACGCTTGAAATTTAGTTTTAGAAGATGCCCGGTTAGCTTTTCATACCATGTTCGTGGTGCGTGTTTTAGGCCATACAAGGATTTGACAAGTTTGCATACCTTGTTTTCTTGTCCCTTCACATCGAAACCTTCTGGTTGAGACATGAAGACATTATCTTTCTAGTCTCCATTCAAGAAAGCTGTTTTTACATCCATCTGGTGGACTTCCCACTCATTTTGTGTTGCCATGGAGAGCAATGTGCAGATGTTAGCCCATTTTAGTGTGGGGAAGATTGTTTCTTCATAGTTAATTCCTTTTTTTTGTGCATAGCTTTTTGCGACAAGCCTTGCTTTGTGTTTGTCAAGTGAGCCATTTGATTTGTATATATTCTTGTATACTCACTTGCAACCAATTGGTTTGGTTCTAGCTGGAGGGTCCACCAGCTTCCAAGTTCCATTCTTTATGAGTGCATCATATTCAGTTTTCACGGCTTCTTTCCATTCATTACATGTAGCAACTTTTATAAAGGAAGTTGGTTCAAAGTTAGCAGATAAATTCAATTCACAATCAAATGAGACATCCATGTCATCAGCTGAGTTATCTGCTTCTCCTCCATCATCTTGTCTTGTTGAGTTTCTTGTTCTTGTCTTTCCAACTTCATCTGGATGGACACTTTCAAGTGTCTTTATGGCCTATTTTGGAATCTTCTTTGATGGTCTAGGTTGATCGGTTGGGGGTGCTTCATTCTCTTCAAGGTTAATCTTCCAATCCTCTCAATAACATCATCTAGTTCAGGTGAAGTGGTGGTAACTTCTTCTTCAACAGTTTCTTCATGAGTGGGTGTTGATGCTTCAAAAGGAAATTCCAAAGATTGATCCTGATCCAAGATTGGGATTCCCCCTTCAAGGTTTGAAATTTCATTATCAAATTCATAATATGTGTTTAGATGGGAAAACTTCTCCAGATGATCAAGCTGTCTTTCAATAGACTTGTCATTTTTATTAGTTTCAAGAAAAATGACATCTCTGGAAACAACAAATTTCTTGTTTACCTCATCATAAAGACGATATGCCGAAGAAGTGCGTGAATACCCCAATAAAATGCATCTTCGACGTCTAGCACCAAGTTTGTTTATTTGCTCCTTTGGTATCAAGGCATGGTAGGTGGAACCAAAAACTTTGAGATGCCTAACCAAAGGAAGTTGGCCAAACCACATTTCATGTGGAGTCTTGTCTTCAATAGCATGAGATGGACTTCTATTTCTTAAATATGTTGCACATACTATTGCATCACCCAAAAACATCGGTTTCATATTCTTAAAAAACATCATTGATCTTGCCATATTCATTAATGTTCTATTTATCCTTTCTACTACACTGTTTTGTTCAGGATTATAAGGAATTGAAGTTTGATGTGTAATCCCATGTTTGGAAAGATAGTCTTCAAATTTATTTATTTATTTATATTCTTTACCATTAATAGAAAGAAATGTACCAATACGTGCTTGTGCTTGATTCTCTATCCATGCATGAAAGTTCTTGAATGTTTGAAATGCTTCAAACTTTTGTCTTCAATAAATATACCCAACACATTCTTGAATAATCATCAACAAAGATCACGAGGTACTTATTACCATTTAAAGGAGGAATTAGCATGGGGCCACATAAGTTAGAATGAATTGGTACTAACTTTCTACATGCTCTGAATTTAGAGTCTTGAAAAGGCTGCTTGCTATGGTTTCCTAGCATGCTTCCATCACATTTGTTCCTTTGCTTAGGAATAGTAGGAAAACCATATACATACACCATTCTTTCTTAACAAATGAAGATTGTTGTAATTCAAGTGACAAAATCTTGCATGCCACAATAAACTGGATGATAAATTACCTTCTTCAAGCTTGAGACATATACATGCTCTGAATTTAGAGTCTTGAAAAGGCTGCTTACTATGGTTTCCTAGCATGCTTCCATCACATTTGTTCCTTTGCTTAGGAATAGTAGGAAAACCATATACATACACCATTCTTTCTTAACAAATGAAGATTGTTATAATTCAAGTGACAAAATCTTGCATGCCACAATAAACTGGATGATAAATTACCTTCTTCAAGCTTGAGACATATAGGCAAAGTTTCTAATTGTTGCAGAACAAGCCTTCAACTTCAGCAACTTTTCATCTTCATACCTGGTCATGATGACCTTGTTGTCAGAGAACTTCCTTATCTCTACAAGTCCATCAAACATGTGGATGGAATGGCCTTGCTGTTGAATCTGCACTAAGGACAACAAGCTCCTCTGTAACTCTAGAAGATGGAGAACATTCTTTAACACAAAATGAAACCAGGCAACTTAAGCCTGATTGAACCAATTCCCCTTGGTTTGAGGCTAGATTTGTCTGCAAAGTATACTATGCCATTTTCAATGTCATTTAGTTCTTCAAAACAGTCTTTCTAAAAGTCATATGAGAAGTTACATCATTATCAAGCAACCATCTTTGTAAGATGAAAGAGAATTTATTTCATTAATACCAAGATTACGGTGTGCAACTATATAGTGAGCAGAATCAGAGGCTTTACCAGCCTCTTGTTTTTTAATTTTATCTTCTTTACTCTAATTGTGTCTTCCTTTGATGTTCTTCCAAGGGGCCCAACACTGATATGCGTCATTTCCATTCTTTCCACAATGCTTGCTCTTCAGATCTGATCTTTTGCTTTAGTTGTTTCTGCCCCCTTTGCCTCTGAAATTTCTTTTTGCTCGTCCTCTATTGATGCTATCTCCCTTGGAAGGGTCTTTGGGTTGATTCTTTGTTTTCTGAACAAAGCAAAGGGATTCTCCAGCAGGCTCGCTTTATTTCTTTCAAAGGCTTTTTCTTTGTCTGCAATCTTTTCTACCAGGGTGTCAAAGGTGAGGTCTTTGAACTTGTGGCTTGCTTGCAGGGACTCAAGGTAGTTGGAGTGAGTTGAATACAATGACTTTACAATTGATGCAAGTGGAAGTTCATGTTTCATGTCAGATGTAGCAAATTGAGGAAGTAAGTAATGAAGCATTTATCAAAATGCAGAATCAAATTAGCTCTCATACCTCAAATTAGACTCATTGTAGAATAACACAAAATTATGGAATTCAAGCTGTAGGAGAAACACAAAGGCGGGATGACAAATTGTAGGCATCCTGAAACAAATTGGCAGAGGGCAAAACATAGGTCTTGTAGGCAGACTGTCAGGACTAAAATGCAGCCAAGATTAATGGCAGGTAGTGCTTTGATACCACTGTAGGGTAGATAACTCTCAAATTCCATTTTATTTCATGGCAAAGGCCTTTATTTATACATTGCTTATGGTGGTTGATCTTCATCTTCCAACCAACCATTTCATCTCCTTACTTGACTTTCAAATTCATAAATTATTTACAATATTTACATAGTCTATGGAACCATAATCCGAGGATTAGTTTTCCAACAACTATTAATTAGTTCTTAATACCTTTAAATATTTTAATACATGCTTGATTACCACCTAAATTAAGGCCACATTGATTGTAGATTGACGACCCAAGCCTGTGTGGTTGTCCAACAAAGTGTTGTAGTCCAGTGGGCCAACATTGTGAATCCTTCAGTGAAGAAAGGTATCACTCAAGGCATGTATGATATGTTTCCTTAGAGAGAAATACATGTTGATGAAATAGCATGCATGTACATTTCATACATTCATACAAATAAATAACAACACCTGAAAGGAACCATAAATCCATGACCAAAACACGAGAATTAACCATACACATACTCATATAAATAGAAACACCATAAAAGCGCAGAGATACCACACCATTAGGAAAGCTTCATATTAACTCATAATAACAAAAACTACACTGCTAGTCATGTGCCATTTTAGGCACAAAGTTGTCATTACAGAATACAAAAGTGTAACATAAGCAACAAAGTTGGAGTGCCCTTCTCCCTCTGCATTTGAGCATCTTGCTCCCTCTGTATTTGAGCATACTGCTCCCTCTCTGGAGCTACCCATAGGCTATTCCATCATCCTATCACTTTGGGGGCCAATTTGAACACCAACTCTCACAGAGCAAATGAGCACCATTTTGGTGATGACCAGGTACATCAAAGATCCTTTCAACTGTCTGTTTGAATCAAAACATTGCCATCAGTGTAGCCATGTACTCATAGTCATCATGCTAGATTTGCTCAGGATCTCAACTATGTTCTTCCCTAAACCTATGAAGAGATCATCAAGTTTAAACCACACCATCAATAAGTGATGCAATAGTCCAAGATCCTCATCTCAAGGGCTAACTCCCTTTGTCTCGGTGAGGAATATATCACTAGTTTATAGGCTTACAACATCACAAATAGGGGATGATTGTCAACAATATGTTATGAATCTTGAGGCACAATTCTAACTGAACGAATGTGCACCTCCTCAACAATCGACTGAGTAACTCTCATCCTCTAGGACTAACATACTCTAATCCTTCTGATATGACTTCAAAACTGAAACATAAGCAACAAAGTTGGAGTGCCCTTCACCCTCTGCATCTGAGCATCTTGCTCCCTCTGTTTTTGAGCATCCTGCTCCCTCTCCGGAGCTACCCATAGGCTATTCCATCATCCTATCACTTTGGGGGCCAATTTGAGCACCAACTCTCACAAAGCAAATGAGCACCGCCTGGTGATGACCAGGTACATCAAAGATCTTTTCGACCGCCTGTTTGAATCAAAACAACATCTCCATCAGTGTAGCCATGCACTCATAGTCATCATGCTAGATTTGCTCAGGATCTCAATTGTGTTCTTCCCTAAATCTAGGAAGAGCTCATCAGGTTTAAACCACACCATCAATAAGTGATGCAATAGTCCAAGATCCTCATCTCAAGGGCTAACTTCCTTTGTCTCGGTGATGAATATATCACTAGTATACAGGCTTACAACATCACACATAGGGGATGATCGTCAACAATATGTTATGAATCTTGAGGCACAATTCTAACTGAACAAATGTGCACCTTCTTAGCAATCGACCGAGTAACTCTCGTCCTCTAGGACTGACATACTCTAATCCTTCTGTTATGACTTCAGTTACATTCCATAATCATCGAAGACTCAGACATCTGTAGCAGAGAGACTGACATCCGATGGAGCCTTCTGCTCCTAGTCACCAATCTCTACATGAGATCTTTTGGGCTTGTGAGTCGTGTCTTGGATGTATTCGGTCCACACTTGTTTGCTGTTATTGTTGAACAATTGTGACTTCCATTTAACTGTTTTGTTTGGAAGTCATCCTTCTTCCTGATCTGTAGCCCAGTGTTATCGGAACCGGCCCGGAACCGGCAAAACCGGCCGGTCTGACCGGTTCACAGGGTCAACCGGTCCAGTTCAGTAAAAAAATTTGCAAAACCGGCCTCTGNTCCATCTCAAATTCAACGAAGTCCTGGGAAAATTCAGAAGAATATATACACTCCACTTACCACTGCTAAACCAAATGCAATAGATTGAATCAGTGTTATCGGAACCGGCCCGAAACCGGCAAAATCGGCCGGTCTGACCGGTTCAGTAAAAAAATTTGCAAAACCAGCCTCTGAACCGGGTCAAACCGGACGGTTTGACCCGGTTCTGTACGGAACCGGCCGATTCAGAGGCCGGTTTGGTCCAGAGGCCGGTTTTGCAAATTTAAAAAAACAAAAAACAAAAAAACATCTAAACTACTACTCCTAACCTAACCCTAAGCCTATCCTAACACTATTTAAAGACCCCCAAGAAACGAAACAAAACACTGGTTAGAAGGTTAGATTTCGTTGGTTTGGATTGCAATTAAATAATGGCCTGATAACAACCTTATTTTGCACTCATATATCAGACTGAAAATACATACATTGTTTTGATATGATGATAATGTTTAAATTCTGAAATATTGTTGTACACCTGTTAATGATCACTTAAGACTTTGTTTCAGACTTTATTCCTAAACATACTTACTGCTTTGTTAATAGTATATGCTGCTAACACATATAATGATCTGTATATTGATTAAGAAATGCACTAAATAATGGCAGAAATACACTATTGTTTTACCCTAAATACACAGTCAAAAGGAGGTTTAATACTCAAACTGATACTACAAATAACGTGGTACTTTTACCTCTGTTTGATCAGCTTTGTACATGGTATTTTATGGATAAGCACAGACTCACTAGCACTTACATCTGAATTCAATGTAAACATTTGTGATTGATTGGGGAAACGTGGTACTTTTACCTCTGTTTCATTAGCTTTGTACATGGTATTTTATGGATAAGCACAGACTCACTAGCACTTACATCTGAATTCAATGTAAACATTTGTGATTGATTGGGGACACCATTGATAAGAATGATGTACCTCTGCTAATGCTGATGCTACAAGTGTTGTTCACATTTTTTTATGACGAAAGAGTACTTGCAACTTATTGCTTTTACCTGCTTCCTATTGGCCATATGATCACTTTATTGTTATTCATTAGTACTATGGTTTATTTTTGGATTGTAGGGGCCATTTAGAGCCTCTTTGTTGATGTACTTTGGTTCAGAACCTCACAGATGTATTGCACTAGGTGCTATTTTGGATATTTGCACCCATATTTGCTATATATATGAGAAACTTTGCATATTTGTGTATTAATGATTTGGATTCATATGTATGCACATGAATATATATGTTTTTTTACAAAATATGAATATTTTATGTATTTTTTAGTCAGCCGGTTTTTTACCCAGTTTTTTTCCGGTTCCGGTCCGGTTCACATTTTGGGCTTCGCCGGTTCGATGACCGGTTCGGTTCTGATAACATTGCTGTAGCCTGAGCTGAGAGTCATGCTCCTAGAAGTTTCCTGCTTCTGCTTTCTCTCGATCACTAAATATCACTGGGATCTGGTCATAGCATATGGCCTTTTCCCCTACAAGTCAAATCCCGTTAGATGGTTAGCGACATTGCATAATAAAATATAATCAATTCATATCGTAATGACAATAGTTCACATAGTTATGTAAGCATCTTAGCCAATGCCTCGACACAACACACATATGGTAGCTATCTGGATGCCTGTTATCTCCATTAGAACATGCCATCAAGAGTGTGCACTACCCTAAGCATGTTTGAAGGAGATATCATCTAAGATGGGTTCATGGAGTGTTGTGAAGCATTACAACTATTTAAACAATCATATAAATAACAAGTACTACGTGAGCCTATTGTACATCAATA
Source organism: Pseudotsuga menziesii (assembly GCA_001517045.1). Taxonomy (NCBI): domain Eukaryota; kingdom Viridiplantae; phylum Streptophyta; class Pinopsida; order Pinales; family Pinaceae; genus Pseudotsuga; species Pseudotsuga menziesii. The sequence goes on from LPNX010479594.1 coordinate 519,712, forward strand.
AAAGAACTATATCACATGCTCAATGACTTCCTAAATTTAGGAATATAGATCTGCATACCCTTTGTTATGAAAAACATATCCAAAACAACCAGATCTAATCTACTGGAGCACTAAATCCAAAATACTTATCTTTTATTGTGTTGTGGGTGGGCTCCCACTGCCTCCTTGTAGGAATCAGGAGAGTCCTCTGATCTTCATCTTATTGTTGAGAGTCCATCGCAATTTGGATCTTCATATCATCACCTCAACATGGGGATTACTAGAAGAAGAACTCCTTTCGACGATCTTCTGCACTTTATTCAGAATCATCATTCTTGGGCTTCTTATGTGGAGTATCTTCATCGACATCAATAGTTAAGGCTTCATGCTTCCTTTTATTTGAACCATGACACTGGCTTGCATAGTGTCCATATTTATGGCATATGAAGCACTTAATTTATGAAAGATCCTTCTTCTTCTTTTGTTCTGGAATAGAACTAGATCTTCCACCTTTGTGTTTCTTGTCATAAAACTTTCTTCCCTTACCTTTTCCTTTCTTGACATGAGATGTAATGGCTTGACTTTCTTCATGTTGAGTGCCATGTATTTTGCCTCTTGCTGCAAGTCTTGTCTCTTCTTGCATGCAAAATGCCCATATACGATTAAACTTGGGCAACTTGGGTTTTCCATTGAGACTCTGAATGAATGGTTCCCAAGATGGAGGGACACCATTAAGAGTGTTCATGACAAGTTTTTTGTCATCAAGTGGATCTCCAATGGTGCTTAGTTGATCTCTTAATTATGAGATCCTCATAAAGTAAGAAGCAACTGGTTCTGACCTTGACATCTTGAGATTTGATAGTTAATTTCTCAAAGCAAGGGCATGGTTGATATTGCTATCTTCAAATAGCTTCCTCAAGCCTCTAAACATCTTCCTGGTAGTCTTCTTTTGAGGGATCTGAGGAACCAAATGGTCTTTTACTTAATCTACCGAGATTCTTCTTGCTCTAGCATCATTCTTCCTCCACCGAGTCTTCCCGACTTCCTCTTTAGGTTTAGGAACCTTCTCGTTCACAAACTTCAAAAGGTCATTTTCTTCTAAGATAAGAACTGTAGACTTCCATTAGCTGAAATTGGAATTCTCATCAAGCCTATCTTCAACCTTCATACCAATCATCTTGATTGCAAAAACTGAACCAGAAACCCGAGTAGGAGCTAGGTGAAATTTGAAGTGTGGATACCCGTAAATCTGAATCCACAGACAGTTGCGCCCTATCAAGGCGAGTTGGAGCAAGGTAAGATCAATCCAAAACTGTGGACAAAACAATAGGAATGTGGAAGCCCTAGGTCTTGTCCCCAACAACATTAGGTCAAAAATTGAAGGGAGCATCTCGCAGAGATAGGTTGAGAAGGTATTGGGATACCCTTTGTAAAAAAAGATAGCAGTTCGAGGTGGGACCGAGGGGGTGTGGTTGAGAGAGGTTGGACACAACTCAAAGGGAGGATAGAACAACACGGTCGGCTAAGGGAATGGGGGTTATCAAGAAATGGCATATGTGGGGAAGCAAATCCTAGCTAGTCATGACATAGTCCACTATGCTAGCCCCCCCACCATGAGGGTGACATGTGAAGTGGGCAGACTTAAGGAAAGGGAAATGTCCTACTTCAATTAAGAGGTGAGAAGGTAATCATTAAAGATGTCTATCATATTTCTTGTTTATGTGGTAATAAACAATATGCTATGCGATGCATGATGGCAATAAATCTTTTGTATCATGTAGATATAGAAAAGGTATTAGATGCTTTTATTTTTTCAAGTTAAGGTATAAAAGTAGAGTTTGCATGAAACGGTTGTGGGATGAAAAGCACGACCAAGATCATTTTTCCTCTGATCAATCTGGAAAGAAACATGCTAATATGGTTGAACATAAGGAGGAAGAGTTCTCTGTGTTCACGGCTAGAAACACGGATTCAAAGAGTAGTAAGGAGGAGTAGTACATTTTTTTGTTTGCTAGTTTGTCCATGAATTGCGAAACTAGCCTGTGGTCTGAGAAATTGCAACCCATTGACTTCTAAGCCATCAATATCATCTAGGGGATCGCACCTGGTCTGGGCCACACCAACCCTTAGCATGGCTGGATTTTAAGAGTCTCCTCCAAACTACCTTGTGGGGTTTGAACTCGGGTCGCAATGCATAACAAGGCCTGTTGAAACTAACTGTGCTAGCAGGATTTGACAGGAAGAGTGGTACATTGATTCTAAGGAATCTAGCATTTTACTAACAATTTTTGTTGCTATGTAAATTTTTCAGAGGATAAATTACAATCTGATTCTGGCGTGTTGAGTGGCAGAGAAGAATACAGGGTTATAGGAAAGGGAAATGTCCTACTTCAGCTAATAAGTGAGAAGGTAACGATTAAAGATGTCTATCATGTTTCTTGTTTGGAGAAACATCTACTTTTGGTCCATGGTAGAATGAAGCACAGTCCACTCTTCGACATAGCTTCCAGTATCCTTTGACAAGAATAGCAAAAAGGTGGTTTCTATGGGTGGTTGTTCGAAGAACAGGTATTATTTTGGTTAAAAGAAGATTAGAATACAAGATTGGTTTAGCAAAAGGATGGTTGTAGTTTCACTGAAATCTCAGCTATAATGGCAAGGTCAGATATATGTTAGGTGAGACAGATCTTGAGACATCATGCTATAGATGATGTTGCTTATGATACAAGTCCAAATCAGTGAAGAAGAAAAGGCAAACAACAGGTATATTATGCATTGTCTGCTGTACTTATGAGATGAAGACTCTTAGGGAGGGTAAAGATGAAGTGGTAAGATGATATGTTGCTTTGTTAGAGAAGCAAACCTAAAATTTTGCTGTGTTGTACAGGCAAGAAATGGAGTAAGTGAGTTCAATGGACGGGCCAAGTCCTATGTCAATGGTGGAAAGGTTGACTGTTTAACCTACATTGGCACTCATCTAGCTGGTAAGTCAATGGCTAGACAGAAGGATGGTGGTGTGATTTGTACTTCATCAATTGTACTATGTACAATTCACTTCCAGAGGTTGTTTGAAGACCTTATCTTGGAGTGGGTCACAGCTTGCTTATCCAAAGCTTTTGCTTTTAGTTTTTTGTAATTGGGCAAGCATGTAAAATCTAAGTCACAGGATTCGTCAAATTTCAACCTTGAGGTTTGAAGCTCGGTGAACCTGAAAAAAATTGAAGTTCAATGAGGTTCACTGAACCTTATAGGCGAACCTCATTCTGAACCTGAAGTGAATTTGAACTCCAAGCAAACCTGAAGGGTGAATTTCAAATTTTTTAATCAGTTTATAAAAAGTTTTAAATGTTTTGTGTTAAAAACTTAAACTTATCTGGTTAAAAACTGTATTCAATTCAAGAAAAGACAAATTATTATCGACATGGTTGGAATACCTTGTTTATGTTTGCACTAATTTGCAATCGGCTTTGGCTCTTAAGTAGAATGGCCAAAATTTATCTAGTCCCTCTCGCCCATGGTTTGCACCTATTTCGAGTGCAGAAGAAGATGATCTTGGCATTGCTGGTGACATTGGTGATGACCCTAGTGATGATAGGGTTCCACTTATTGATGAATATGATATGATCAGAATTCTAGTGCCTTTACTACCCCATGTGTTCTTAATGATTCAGAGCTTTATGATGTTACAAGTAGGCCACACATATAGAAACTATGACCATGTTTTAAATTTTGTGAAACAATTTCAGGGATTATAACTATTTGACATTATGGATTTCTTTTAAAATTTTAAAATTTGAAGACTATGTTCTACGTAATTTTGTAATTTTCAATTGCATAATGCATTATGTCTTCAAATTTTGATAAAGTTTTAAATTTTGTGATATTTTCAAGGGATTATAAGTATTTTACATTGTGGACATCCTTTCCAATTTTAAAGTTCGAAAAATATATTCTACTTTTTGCAGTTTGCAGTTGCATTGTGTGTTTGAATTTTAGTAAGAGCATTGTATGTTTATTGATGTCGTTTTCTAATTATTTTATGTTATATTTCATTTTAAAGTATATATATATTCTTTTCAATGGAATACACATTATGGGAAACCCTCTGAGCACTTCCCCTCATTTCGAGGATGGTGCCTGAGGTAAATGTTTCAGTTGTAGTTTTGAGTCTTGACAACCTAACCCAGTGGTGACATCGAGTGAGGCCCTTATCATTCACATAGTAGCCATCCTGGAGACTTAACCCCGTGACCTCCTAATTGCAGCTCACAGCACTCAACCACTTGAGCTAGCCCACAGGGCTTATTTCAATGTGTGTTTGTTTCACTGTGTATAGAAAAATGTATATAGATGAACCTAATGGCTAACCTCATCGGAAATTCATTGGAAAATTCGAGCCTGAATTGAACTCAATGGTTTCCGAACTTGATCTTGAAGCCAAACCTTGTAAGTGTCAAATGACCATTATGGGAGGGTGTTACTATAATGGTCATACTTTTAACTTAGTCTACATAATTAGGACTTAGGCCTAATAAAGGGTTAGTAATATAGTGATATAATAATGAAATAATTAATGTAGACAGTAGCAGTTAACGTATCTGTTTTCAAGAAATTCAAACATGCAAGAGTTGTATTAATTACCATGCTGAAACTTTTGGAAGAAGCTCTGAATTTATTGGGTGTTGTTATGTTCTTTGCAACTGACATTATGCAAATGCAGGTTCAAGGTTCCAACTTAACACATTTATACATTGTTCTAGGGACATAATTAGTTCCCTAGCACAAGGTTCAATAAGCTAAGTAGATTAATTAATGCTAAAACTAAGTGGAATTATCTCACAGTTCAAATCTATTCTAATGTATGCATTTATTAATTCCAAAGTTGTCATCCATTATCTGCTGATTTTGATTTGAAAAATTTCAATAATATAATCTGACTTCTAGGCTGTTTGTCCGGTGTCTCCTTTAATTTTTAAGGGATAAGTTTCATTATATATGATGTGGGATTTTCAAAGTTGTATTTGTAGGTCCCTAAATCACAATGTCTTCTAGACATGGTGTAGTTTGGTTCATAGGTTTCAGAAATACAGATGATTGCATATGGAGAAATGGCATAATATTATATATCTCAATGTGTTGTAGAGAGATGAAGCTTAATTTTAGGAGTACTTTTTATTGCCTATTCTGTGATTCGTCTTTATATTGACAGTATTATCATGCTATAGTGATGCAGAAAATGCAACAGACAGTTCCCTACCAGTAATTCCACCTGCAGAGATTCTGATCAAGGCTCTACTCATGCTTGCTTCGCCGGATCTTGCTAAAGATCCGAGTACATGCACCAGGTTGTTGTTCTGCTCTCATCATCCATGTCTTGCAAGAGGAAGGCGGAAGAATGTCGTGTGGAAGGTTAGGATCTCTTGCTGTTATGGATATATCATGTTGTATCTGGGATTATACTTTTGGCTACTTTTTGCATTCTGTGGTTTTGCTTCTTTTATTTTATACTTTACCTTTTAGCATCTAGGAGTTGCTTAGGCACTTTCATGGTTTTACTTTATGGTTCTTTTGAGTCCCACTGACCTTTTTTTTGGGTCACTTGTGGACATTTACTTATTGATCTTACCTAGGTCTGAAATTAAAATGCATCTCAAATATTATTTAGTTGAGATAACTGGAGAAAACAATCTAAAAGTTATACTATTTTCTCCACATTATTTATGTATATGGTAGGTCCTAAAATCCAATCTGAAGTGTTAATGTACAAACAACTTCACAGGTTGATACAACTTCTAAACGGATTCTTTAATTTGTGAAAAGAATTGCAGAAGTTTCAGTCTGAAAAAACAAAAAAAAAACCTAGCAAACTCAGCTAGATTGTCTCTTTAACATAACACATCCCTTGTATTAATCATGTTTGGAAGCTCACGCTGTAAACTTCTGGAGCTTTTTGATTACCTTTTAATGTTGTAGCAAATTCTTTCTTCTGCAATCCATGGTTTTAATCCTATAGCGAGCTTTATCATTGTAAATTGAAATGTGTACTTTCAATCACTAATTTGAGGACTGTCATGGGTGGTAAGCAGTAGAGATATTTGTGAAATGTTGGAATGGTTTATGTGCTAAAAAGAAAGATGGTTGTATTCTCCATATGATAACTGTGAATTTTTCTTGTTAATATTATTAAAATCGGAGAGAAATGATGTATTTTCTATTAGAATAAATTCTCAATGAAATGGATACATGTTTCAGAAGCAGCTGTGTGACTTGGTTTAGATTGAATCCTTAGTTTCTGAGGTGTGCTTACTTTATCTATGTACAGATCCTGATTAGGAGTCTCCGAAGGCATGGTTTGGATGTTACTCACACACTGGCAACTGAGCCCGGGTCAGTTTGTGAGGTACATTTGATGACAAGATAGCTAGAAGTGGACAAATTTTGAAATATTATATTTATTAATGTTTTGCAAATAATTTTAAAAGGAAGAATGAATGGATTTTATAATGACACTTTCTGGTTATTTGACATTGTTTGTTGGATACAAATGACATTTAATTTAATACCTTGGTTTTGTTGAAAATTTATGTGTTGTTTGGGCTTCCTATGATTATCTGGATATAAAATGCATCTTAGAAATTTTGTTTGTAAAGTTATATTATTTGTTGAAGGTCACATTTGCACTCTATTCAAAATTGGATGCACTGGAAGAAGGAAGCTTATGGAGGGAAAATGTATTATACAAGTGATGCAAACAAGTCTGAAGAAAGGATGCACTATGTTGTAGCTTAGTATGCTTCCATGGCATTATTTAAAATAACATTATCTCTAATACAATAGGGATATTATTTCACCTTGAGCATTCTGTCTAGTCTGACAAGAAACTTTTGGGATGGACGCCTTCGGTACATGTATTAGTTACCAAGGTATAAGAGGAGATAGCTAGAAGTGGACAAGAATTTGAGATATTTTGGTTATTAATGTTTTGCAAATAATTTTAAATGGAAGACTGAGTGGATTTTATGATGACCGCTTCCTATAATTATGTGGATATAATATGCGGTGAAGTGCTTCTTAGAAATTTTGTTTGTAAAGTTGTAGTATTTGTTGAAGATCACATTTGCTCTATTCTAATTTCTAACTTAATGCACTGGAAGAAGAAACCTTACAGAGGGAAAATGTATTCCACAAGTGATGCAAACATCTCTAAAGAAAGGATACGCTATATTGTAACTTACTATGCTTCCATGGAATTATTTAAAATAGCATAATCTCCATTACAATAGGTTTATTATTTCAACTTGAGCATTCTTTCTAGTATGATAAGGAATATTTGGGATTGACGCCTTCTTTGCATGTATTAATTACCTGTATAAGAGGAGTCCATTGAGTTTTATTGTAAGGATTCATTCTTACATAATTATCATAATTGTTAAAATATATATATTTATTATTGAATTGAGGATTATGACATTGACGGGCTTACATTATATATGGAAGCTAACCTATGAATGGTCGGACCTTGAAAAGAGGGGACCTTTGACCATTAATACTAATTAACCTAATTGTTAAATAAATTAATACTAATAGTAATATACTATTTAGGTATATTACAAGTCATCCTGCCCTGAAAAGATTCGTCCACGAATCTTCTTATGAGTGTGCTGCAACTGGAATTCTTGCCACGAATAATGGTGCCACGGTTTAGTAGTTCTTGAAATATTTGGTCACATTTCCATTCAAATATTTTCATGCATATGATTGTGTAGATGAACGCATGACACCTATATGGAGTATTCTTCTGAGCTTCTAATCCGATGGTGTTCTTTTCACCTTCTATTTTGATGTAGATTTTTGATACTTTTTCATGCTTTGATATGGTTTTCTTATCTGTAGTGGCAACTACTAATAATGTACTTACTTCCTTGTCTGACAAGCTTGTCTTTATTTGTTCTCTGGGAACCTTTTGGAATTATAGAACATCTTGAGTTGTGACTACTAATAGAATGTTCATCTCATCATTTGTTGCACTATCCGCTGGGTTTTGTTCTTCTACGTTATCATGATTGAGGTCATCTTTAACACTTTTATTTTCATCATTGTATTCTTCTACGACTTCAATTTTCTCATAATTGTTGTTAACATTGACTTTATTGACTTCGTTGACTTTTACGACAACGTCATTTTCTTTACAATTGATATTGACATTGTGATTGTCAATATCATCTTGATCTTTCATATCCGTGTCTTCTACTTCTTCTGTTTCATCGTCCTTGTTATCGTCTTTCTTAACAAGTCCATGTTCTAGAATTTCACTAGATAATTTTATAGATTTTCAGCTGGCATATTAATGTGCCTTGCTTCGCTACCTTGTAAGAAGCCACAACGAACTTCTGGTAGGCGTGCATACTTTTTATTAAGTATCACATTTTGAGGTTTGTAGTTGGGATGACTTTTCTTACCCCACTTGGTGTCTGGTGGTATGGATATTTTGTGAGGAGAGGTATAAGGAGTCGGTCGACCAGGCTTCCTTTCCTTCCTAGGGGTAGTAGCGATTTTATATCCATCCCCACTTGATTATGTAGGAGTCACAGTAGTCCCTTGTTCCTCTTGACTTGGTAACTCGAGAGTCACAGTTACTTCTTTTGTCGAGGGTGTAGATCTCGACGCTTCTTGACCTAAGAACTCGGAAGTTGTAGCATCTTCTTCTTTTCTGGTTGTAGTCCCTTCTTTTGTCATGAGTGCCGATGCAGACCCTAACTCTGCTTGACTTGAGAACTTGGGAGTCGACATAGCTTGTTCCTTTATGATAGGAATCCTTTCTTCTGATATGAGTGCTGATGCAGATGCCAACTCTATTCGGCTTGAGCACTCGAAAGTCGAAACAACTTCTTTCGGCTTCCTTTCCTTCTTGGGGGTAGTAGCGATTTTATATTCATCCCTACTTGAATACATAGGAGTCGCAGTAGTCCATTGTTCCTCTGGACTTTGTAACTTGTGAGTCACAGTTACTTCTTTAGTTGAGGGTGTAGATCCTAACACTTCTTGACCTGAGAACTCGGAAGTCGTAACATCTTCTTCTTTTCTGGTCGCAGTCCCTTCTTTTGTCATGAGTGCCGATGCAGACCCTAGCTCTGCCTGACCTGAGAACTTGGGAGTCAACATAGCCTGTTCCTTTATGATAGGAGTCCCTTATTCTGACGTGGGTGTTGATGCAAACACCAACTTTATTCGGCCTGAGCACTCAGAAGTCACAACATTTTATTTGTGATTCCATTTTCTTCTATCGTGGGTGTAAAATCAATTTCCAGCTCTTTATTTGGAAATTCTGGGGGTGTAACCTCTTCTGCTATCTTAGGTGCCATACCAGCTTGCATTCCCTTGCACGGAAAGTGAGATGTCGCAACATCGTCCTCCTTTAAGTGACTTGAGGAGTAGGACTGATGTGTTTCTGGTTTTTCTTTGTCTGCATGCTACTTAGGTTCTTCTTCTGGGCGTTGTATTATCAACATTTTCAGTTCTTCAACTAATTCTTTTATATCTCCATGCATAACTTGCGTCACCACGTCGATATCCGATATTTTTCGCTTCAACCTCTGTGGGTTTTATTTCTTTAATATCCCATTTAAAATCATTTTCAGCTTTTTGAGTTGGTTTATCTCGTTTAAAATCCTTTTTAGCTTCTTGAGTTGGTTTATCTCGTTTGAAAAAACCAACCATAAACACCTTTATTGAAGACCATTTTGTTTTATCCAAAATATTCAATCAATGTTTTTTTGAATAGTAATAATTATTAATTAATATTATTATTATTTTATAAACTATATATATTGTTTTAATTTAGTTTTTTTTTGTTTGAAAATTATATATATATATATATATAATATTATATAAAAATATTATAATATATATTTTTTGAAAAAAAAATGGTTGAATGTTGGATTTTTTGCCCTAACGATGGAGAATGGATAATGAAGGAATTGTGTGAAGGGAATGAGGGCGTAGAGGAACTGGAGCGGTCTGGAGGACTGAGTGCTGGAGAATCGTGGACTGGATCGTTGGTTGGTCTGCATGAAGAATGGTGGTCTGGGTGAAGAATGCTGATTTGGAGCGTGAAGAAGGACATGAAGGGTGGGCATTGGGGTGTTGTGGGGAGTAGGGAGCATTGAAGGGAGGTGGGCGTGAGATGAAGGAGCTGGGGAGTAGCGTGGACAACGTGGACAGATAGGATAAGGAGCTGGGCGTGAGAGAGCGAGCAGTGTGGAGGAGAGGGAGCGTGTGGGCAGGATGCTTGGAAGAGGATGCGCGTGGGGGGAAGGATGCAAGACAGAAGAGCGCAGATGGGAGAGTGGGAGACGATGAGAAGGGAGGAGTGTGGGAGTATGAGGAGCGGGTAGGCATGGACAGAGTTGGTGGGAGCAGGCGATGGCAAACAGACAGCATGGGTGGAGAGCGACGGGGGAGATGTGAAGGAGGTTGGAGGAGCGCGTGTGTAGCTGGGATGGAAGGAGTTGGGGAGGCCTATGTCGGTCGTATGCAAAAGCAGGTGTATGGAGGTGTGAAGGGTGAAGGCAGATTGCGCGGGTAGGTGTGGATGGTGCGAGTGGCGCGGAGGTGCGACGCTGAGGCATGGATGAGGGACGCAATGTGAAGGAGGAGGATGATGGCAGAAGATGGCGAGACGGAAGGGAACATAATGTAGGGTGGATGCAGGAGAAGCTGGAAGAGAAGTTCGATAGGGGAGGAAGGATATGGAATGGATCGTAGAGTGGACATGTGGGGTTTGAGAGTTTAGAAAGCACGATACAGGGAGTAGAGTAGAGCAAGGTGTGAAGCAGTGTGGAGCGGAAGGGAGGACCGGTTGAAAAGAGGAGGGCTTGCTTGTGCAGGGAAAAGAGTGGATGACGAGAGGATGAGAGTGTTGAATGATTTGCTTGATGAAGAAGGGAGATGGTGAGTAGCATGGATGGGTGAGCTGATGGGAATGTAGATAATGAAGAGTGAGTGAAACTGGTGGAATAATGAGTCGAGGAAGAATTTGAGAGTGCGTAGAGAGCCGAGCTTTAAGCTCTGATACCACTTGTAAGGATTTATCCTTACATAATTATCATAATTGATAAAATATATATATATTTATTATTGAATTGATGATTATCACATTGACAGACGTACATTATTTATTGAAGCTAACCTATGAATGGTCAGACCTTGAAAAGAGGCGACCTTTGACCATTAATACTAATTAACCCAATTATTAAATAAATTAATAATAGGTATATTACATTTATTCAATCCTCTTTGTCTTTATCTTGTCATCTTCCATCTTTTGCCTATATGCATTTGGCTACTGGAAGACAAAGTTACATGATTATAATGGAATAGAACATTATGATTATACCGGTCAAGATTTTTACATAATTATTTAACTTGCTTAAGCCGTATTCATTACATGCTTTTTCTTCCAAGGAAAAAAAATATCTTTTATTTTGGATAGAACAATAAACACTATGTTCAAGTTCTCTAGGCACAATACATATAGCAGTAGCTAAGTTACAGGATATTTGTTAAGTTCTCATTATCAGATCTGATTTTTGATCTCAATAATTTATTGATTAAATTATAACCGAGAATACACTGATAACTTAACTAATAACGCAGCACAAATGAAACAGGAAATCAATCATGCACTTGACAAACTCTTTTACCTTGGAAAATTTGAATGGGAAAAACCAACAATCTATGGTCTTATTAAGATAAAATCCTGGGCTCTTGTGTTGGGATAATGGCCCGCTAAGGAATAATACAACTTAGAAAATATCCTAGACTTACAAACCTCAAGATCGGTTTTTTGATCTTGTTTGTTGGATGCTATCTCCCTTGCTGCCCCTTTGTTCCTTTCCTTAGCCCCTGCCCCTCCACTCTTGGATGACTCCTCCTAGTCAATGAGATCTCACTCACTCATTCTGTGTGTGTCTCATCCTCTCACATAGGGTGCCTTTTATAACCTTGAGATGAACAAAAACCTTATCTCCAACGACTAAGATTAGATCTCATTCTCTTGAGATCAATGGCTGAGATTCGCTTTATTAACTTAAGTCACTAGTGCCTAAGACTTAGGCGGTTTATTAATTAATCCCTCAATTAACCTAAAAAGGTTTTCACTTTAAGAGTACACTTAATTAAAGTGAATCTTCCAAAAGTACGAGAGGTATTAATGTTAATTTCCACCTATTAGACACAAGACCTGTGGAATTACTTGTCGGATGCTACAAACATCAACACTCCCTCTTAGCAAGGATGGTACTTCCACCACCCAGAGGTGGCTCTGTCTTTGCTATCATATCCACTACCATGGCTGATTAACAATCCCCCTAATTGGCCACTCCCTCTAAAGATAACTATACCTACCATCTCGTTCGTACCCTTGTTTGAAGACTTGGTTTTGAACATGCTCCTAGAAGCCACCTATAGGGCCATCTCATACCATGACTCCTTCTTGACAGACATGGAATGCTACTCCTTCCCACTTGAACCTGAAATTTGACTCCATTTTTGTTACTCAACCTTTAGAGCTACCTGTTCCTTGTTCTCTAGCACTCTCCTACTTGCCATTTCTCAGCAAGACAAAAAATATGGCTTCTCGGATTTTTTCCGGCTGCCCAGATCATCTTTTCGAACTCTCTGTGGTTTTCCCAAGGCTTCTCGCAACCTTTTCTTGCCTGGGTCTGCCCAAGCTTTCTACTTGCTGTCGAGGGTCTTCCCAAGGTTTCTACTTGCTGCCTGGGTCTATTTTTGGGTTGCCCAAACTCTTCTGGTCGTTGCTTAAATCTATCCTAGGTTGCCTGAATCTGTTATGGGCTTCCCAATGGCTGCATTGAGATGCCTTGCTTACCTGGTGGTTGCTGGTATACTAGCTTGCAGTCGTTTGTTCGCAGGCAACTTGCTTTCCTATGCCCGCCGCTTCGTCGGTGGCTGTTGGCTTGTGCCTTGGTGGCTGTGTTGGTCGCCTGCTTGGGCAGTTTTCTTGTAGGTTTTTGGCTTGCTGCCTGCCCCTTTTTCATCTGTGGATTTCTGCTGCCTTCCGACGGCTTGGTGTTGCTGCGACAACTGCTTCATGCCATGACCCTTTTTCTTCTAGTCGCTCGTGTCCTCACCCAACTAGCAACTTTGCTTGCTCCTTGCGGCTGTTGCTTTGTGTCACCTGACTCCTTTGCTTAATGTCCCATTCCTTGTGTTTCCTATGTTGCTGCTCGCGCCTTTCTCCTCGTGTAGTTATCCTATGACCTCTACAACCTTGTCTACCCTACCTATCGATTCCTACTCCCAATGTCATCACTCCTAGCCGTCGCCTTAGTCTATGCACGACCTTGTTGTTCTCCTCTCGTTGGCGACTCCTTGACTGCCATATTGATCACTCAACATTGTAGCTGCTTCCCAACTCACGCACTCCACGTCCGTAGCACAATCACGCTTTTGCCTGCTACAACCTTCACTGCTGTCGTGTCCCTCGCAGCTTGCCGCTCTGTTGTTTTTCCAATGGCTACAGTCCACGTTGGGTCCCACTGCTTCAGCTGGCTCATGTCCACTTCCTAGCAGCTAAATCCACCACGACCCGAGCTTGTTGTTTGCCACTTCACCATCCCGCGAACCTACGACTCATAATGGCGGTTGTACAATGACAACCATATGACCCCTGTATGGCTGGCATACGATTTGTTTTTTAATTTTTGGTTTCTGTAAATCTCTTACTGAATGGATTTTCTCGTGGAAGCATATCTGGATCTCGCTTTGATACCATGTTAAATTCTCATTACCAGATCTAATATTCAATCTCAATAATTTACTGATTAAATTATAACCGAAAATACACTAATAACTTAACAAATACCGCAACGAAAATGAAATAGGAAATCAATCTTGCACTTTCCAAACTCATTTACCCTGGAAAATCTCAATGGGGAAAAGCCAACAATATGTGATTTTATTAAGATAAAATCTTGGTCTCTCGTCTTGCAATAATGGCCCACTGAGGAATAATACAAATCAACAAATAGTCTATCCTAACAAACCTCAAGATCGGTAATTCGATCTTGTTGGTTGGCTTCCCCTTGCTGCTCCTTTGTACTTTTCCTTGGTCCTTGCCCCTCCATGCTTGGATGAAAGTCTTTCTACACCCAATCAACGGGATCTCACTCACTCATTCTGTGTGTGTGTCTCATCCTCTCTCATTGTCTACCTTTTATAACCTTGAGATGAACCAAAACCCTATCTCCAATGGTTGAGATTAGATCTCATTCACTCGAAGTTGAGATCAACGACTGAGATTTACTTTATTAACTTGAATCATTAGTGCCTATGACTTAGGTACTTTACTTAATTAATCCCTCAAAGGATTTCATTTTAATAGCTCACTTAATTAAAGTAAATCTCCTAAGTTTGAGAGGTATTATTGACGACTTCCACCTGTTTGGGACATAGAACCTGTGGAAGTACTTGTCCGATGCTACAAACTCCAACAATATTGTAGGATTAAAAAACCTTCAAGATTTGGAGAGTATTTCTACTTACCAGCCAAATACTGCCATTAATATTTGTTTATGATCCTTCATTGCTTATAACAGTTCGGTACATGGCATAGTGAAGAAATCTTAGTACTACCAAACAAGTCTAATACATCGGCATTACTTGATCAATTTCAGTGTTACTATTCTCCATAGACTCTGTTAGATAAACTGTACCAACAGGCATGATTAAACCTGCTTGAGATTAAATTCTCTGTACACGAGTATACTTATCAAAGTAAATAAGCCTACCTTCTCCTTGATCTGATCAGCTACTGGAAGAAGAGTTATGTTTTGAACCTAGAATAAATTTTTCATCCAATGGATAGCCAATAAGGAATCTCCATGAACCTGTACAGTGCAGATTGAAAAACACCCTAAGAGTGTGCATGATTATCTACCAACTCAAGATCTTGTGCAGACACCACCCTTGGTGCCATATATTTGTGGTGTTATGGTTTCCTACAAAATTCAAAGTGCACCTTCCTTGGTCCTATAGCACCTATATCAATTCATCAGAAAGAAAAACTCCATTTCCATAACCCATAATGGCATTGGTTCCTAGCCTTACATGAGTATGATTACCTCCCTGCCAAGCCAAGTATGTCCTAATTAATGGGAAGCCTAGTGTTAAAGCTTTCCACTGATTGGAAACATTCTTCAACTCTTCCTTTCACTTCTTATTTTGGATCCAACAAAATTCTAGGAGCTATATATTACTGTATGAGAATCCTCTTCCAAAACCTTTATTTTGAAATAAGGTGTGAGAATTTTGATCTACAGCAAGATCTAGGAGCCTTAGAGAAACTCACAAATTGAATTCCATGCAAAACCAACAAAAAACCATGAAAGGAGTACAATTTTACACAACCAATGTGAACTAACACTGGATATTATTTGACTATCTAACATGTGAATATGTTAGTAACATATTTATATTACATTTGAAGTGGTTCGTGAGGCTTAGGAAGCCCAAAATGTCTGTACATGTGAAATTGGCCAAATTGGCCTCAATCTCCCCTAGGTGGGCCAAACTCGCTCCAACTCGGCCCAAATGGTCACGAATGGAGGTGTGGACACGACTGAGGTGTGCTGGAGCAATCATGACTCCTTGGCATGCGTGGGTGTGCAAAATAAGGTGAGTGAGAGGCTCTATGTGGGCATTAGATGCTCAAAACAATCCAAAATTGGGCTAAATCCACCCCTAGCGCTCCTAGTCAACCACAATGACCACATTCAATGAATGGGAGTGCCCCAACAATGATGAGGGCACACATGTGGATGTTTGACTGAGCTGGAACGCTCATGTAGGTGTGAAAGCCCCAATTTAACTGGTTATTCTGCCCAATTAAGCTACCTAAGTCCAAAGCATAGTGTATTAATGCACAAATGCAATAAAATTGACAAGGGACTTAGGCTAAGGTACTAAGGGGTTGGATTACTGTTCTAACACCTCCCCTTAACCAAAAACTTAGTACAACCCATGAAATAAAGTGGGAGGCCTTGGCAACAAAGGCTCAAGTCACCTCAATACATAACAGAAATTTTATTTGTCCATGTGAAGTGAGGAAAAGAAGGAAAACCTCAGGGGACAAAACCTTCCCTCAAGAATGGACATGGGGCTGAAACCTGCAAAAAAATAGCAGCAATCACCATCCATCACTCACTCCAAGCAAAAATCTCAAGTAAGTGAAGGTCTTCTCAGTGAAACTCTTGGTGAATATGTCGGCAGTTTGCTCGGTGGATGGGCAATACTGCAAGGAAATCACTCTGTCATCCACAAAGCCGCGAATGTAGTGTATATGGATCTCAATATCCTTTGTTCTTTGCCTTTGAACTGGATTAGTAGATATCTTGATGGCACTTTGATTGTCCACCCAAATGTTGATAGGAGAATCAATTGTGACACCAAATTTCTGAAGAATTCCTTGCAACCAAACATACTGTGTGGTTGCATTCATTGTTGCCCTGTACTCTGTCTGTGCTGAAGAAAGAGAAATGGTATGCTATTTCTTACTAGACCAGCAAATAGGTCCTTCAACAAGCATGAAAACAAAACCTGGAGTTGATTTTCCGTCAGTGGGATCTCCAGCCCAATCCAAGTAAGAAAATCCAACTAGTTGAAGTGAAGAACTAGCTGCATAGTGCACCCGAAATTCTTTGTTCCCTAGACATATTGGAGGATTCTTTTGGCTGCATTCCAATGGAGCTCATGTGGCTGGTGCATATACCTTGCTACAACACTTACAACATAAGACAAATCAGGTCTTGTATGTGTAAGGTACAACAAACTACCAACTAGCTGCCTATACAATGTACAATCTACCAAAGGAGAATTGCCAAATACACCTAGTTTAATGCCAGAAAGGAAAGGGCACTTGGCTGCCTTACAATCAACCATTTAAAACTTATTTAGCAAGTCTGAAGCATACTTTGGTTGACTCAACATGATGCCTCTCTTTGATTGCTCAATTTCCAAACCCAAAAATTGCCTTAGCAATCCTAGATTTGTCATAGCAATTTCACTGTGTAAGGATGTCTTGATTGATCCAATTTGAGTGTTGCAGCTCCCTGTAATCAAGAGGTCATCTACATAAAGTACAATAACCTGCAATACAATACCAATTTGCTGCAAATATACATTTGGATTAGATTTGCATGGAATAAACCCAATTGAGAGTAAGAAAGCATCCATTTTTGCATACCAAGGCCTAGGGGCTTGCCTGAGTCCATATGGTGATTTCTTCAACCTGCAAACAAGTGAAGGATCCTCTTGGAAACCTTTAGGTTGCTGCATGTAGATCTCCTCCTGTAGCTCACCATGTAGGAATGCACTCTTGACATCCATATGGTGCACTTGCCAACCCTTTCTAGCTGCAATTGCTAGAACTAGTCTTATGGAATCCATCTTTGGAACTGGTGCAAAGGTCTAGGTGTAGTCCACACCATGGACTTGAGAGTAGCCCTTAGCAACTAATCTGGCCTTGTACTTCACATCTGAACCATCAGCAACTAATCTGGCCTTGTACTTCACATCGAAAGATCCACTTGTATTGAACAGGCTTCCTCTTGGGAGGAAGGGGAACCAATTCCCATGTTTCATTCTCTTGGAGAGAATGGAATTCTTCTTCCATTGCTGATTTCCATCTTGGGTCATTACAAGATTGCTGATATGACTGTGGATCAGATCCAATTAGCATATAACAGTGCTCAGCAAGAGCACTTTCACTTGCAAAGGAAGCAATGTTAGATTTAGATCTAGTCTTCCTAAGCTCTTGGGGATTGCCTGCCAATTCCCCACTTAGGCCTTGATGGTGACTCATCTACAACAATGTCATCTACAACCATATCATTATCAGAATTGTCAGAAAATACAGAGTATGAATCATCACTTGCTTCATCAAGGTGTTGGGGAGAAGAGCATTCCACTGGTGCAAGCTCAAAATCTGGTATTGTTTCCTCTTTGAATTGCACACTCCTCTCAATGAAAGTCTTGAGTGTGGATGTGTCAAAGAGTTTGTAACCTTTTGTATCCTCACCATATCCAACCATGATGCATTCTTTGCTCTGTGGCTGCAAGGCCTTCCTCTTTTTTGAAGGAATTCGAGCCCATGCTCTTGATCCAAAAATCCTGAAATTTGAGACATTTGGTTTATGGCAAAACCATGCCTCGTAGGGAGTTTTTCCTTTGATTTATGGAATGCCCTGTTCTGTGTATGTGCAACAAAATTAATAGCCTCAGCTCATAGCTTGGGACTTAGATCCCTCGCCTCAATCATGCATGTGGCCAGCTCCTTGAGAGATCTATTTTTCCTCTCTGCCACACCATTTTGCTGTGGTGTGTAGGGAGTTGAATGTTGCATTTGAATGCCACATTCCTCACAAAGTTACTGCAGATTTTTGTTGACATACTACTTCCCATTATGAGTCCTAAGGATCTTTATCCTATGCCCACTTTGATTCCCTACCAAGGCCTTCCAAATCATCAATTGTTCAAAGACTTCAGATTTCAATTTCAGGAAGTAAACCCTGCAGAATCTCGAGCAGTAATCAATGAATGTGAGTACATACCTTGATCCACCATAGGAGGGAGTGGGTCGAGGACCAATCAGGTTTGAATGTACCAATCCAAGAGGTTGTGAGGCTCTCCTTGCCTTCCCCTTCTCATAGCTGTGCTTTGGATGCTTCCAAACCACACAACCAATGCAAGTTCCATTTGATGATTTGATTTGAGGAAGTCCTTCCACCATCTCATCCTTGTGCAGAGCTGGGAGATACTTGTAGTTCATGTCTCCAAACCTTTCATGTCATAGTTTGGAAATCTCATTGGCATGAGAGAGGAGCTCTTGGTCATTGGAACTAGGGAGGAAATTTGAGAACTTGTACATCCTCTCTTGGTGGTCTGCATATCCAATTGCCACAACTTGGTTGGATGAGATTTCTGCAATTTCTACCAAGTCGGGAGTGAATGTCACTCTCTTGGCTTCTCCTGTATGGGTCATTTGATAGACTGACAACAAATTTGCTGCCAAGTCTGGTACATAGAGCACATCACTAAAATAACCATGCTCCGAATCAATCCTACCAATTCCCTTGGTCTGTATTTTAGAGTCATCTCCCATTCGAACTGCTGGGCCATCATTCGAATGCATGGAGGAGAAAAGCTCTCTAGTGGAAACCACGTGTCTAGATGCCCCTAAATCAATGATGAAGGATGAGGAATTAGAAGTACCTGCTACCTAGGCATGACATTTCTCCTTGTTGTCTGAACTGGAGGTGCCATCTTTCTTCCTTGCGCCATCTGAGACAGGCATGCTATTTTTCTCTAGCAGCTGCGCCATTTGATCAATTGTTTTCTTCATGCATGAGCTTTCTGGATGCCATCCCTTGTGGCAATATGTGCATTTGGTTTTCTCTTTCCCTTTCTTGTCCTCCTCCTTGGGAGGATTCGAACCCCCATCACTGGATTTGGGTTTTTCAGACTTCCTCTTCTTTGGCTACTTCGAATTCTTTGCCTTCTGCGTTCCCTTGGAGGCATTCGAAACACCCATGTCCAAAGCTTGATCCTTAGCTTTGATGGTGCCCATTTGAACTAGCTTGTCTTGCTCCTAGGTGAGGGACTCCATGACGCTAGCTAGTGTTGGCATTTGCCAGTTTCGAAGTGTCAATTTGTCCAAATGAAAGATGCTTACAAACACAGAAAATTCAGGGCCCAACTTCAAGAGGATGCATAGTATCAACTAATCTTCTTTCTTCTCAATACCACATTGCTTTAGCTGAAGCACTAGAGACTTGGACTTCATGAAGAACTCCTAGATAGTTTCAAAATGCGCTGGGCTCAGGCTTATGAGCTTGTTCTCAAGCTGATGTCCTCTTAGTTCATCAGTTTAACCAAAGAGTGATTCTAGTTTAACCCAGACTTCATTTGGGGTTGTCAAACTGTCTATATGAAACAAGAGCTCTCTTGAGATACTCAAGCATAACAATCCATAGGCTTCATCAAGTCTATTGAAGTACTTGGTTTTCTCTACAGTAGAGTTTGGCTCCACCTTTGTGCCCATGGTAACTCTGTAGAGACCCTTGGATCTCAATTGAATAACCATTTTCCCCTTCCAATCGAAGAAATTGAAGGGGGTAAGCAAGATGTGGGTTGCTTCCATTTCTGCCTGCGCTAATGGTGAGAAAATTGCTGAAAGTCTTGCAAAAAACACTAAATTTTATTTGGAATTTCTCTAAAAAATTCAACTCAAACGCTCAAGATTGATCTGCAACTCACTAAACTCCACTTAGCTACGACACCATGTAAAATTTTTGATCTATTATAAGATCTAGTAGCCTTAGAGAAACTCACAAATCAAATTACATGCAAAACCAACAAAAAACCATGAAAGGAGAACAATTTTACACAACCAGTGTGAACTGAAACTAGATATTATTTGACTGTCTAACATGTGAATATGTTAGTAACAGGTTTATATTACATTTGAAGTGGTTCGTGAGGCTTAGGAAGCCCAAAATGACTGTACATTTGAAATTGGCCAAATTGGCCTCAATCCCCCCTAGGTAGGCCAAACCTGCTCCAACTCAGCCCAAATGGTCACTAGTGGAGGTATGGACGTGGTTGAGGTGTGCTGGAGCAATCAAGATTCCTTGGCATGCGTGGTTGTGCCAAATAAGGTGAGTGAGAGGCTCTAGGTGGGCATTAAATGCTCAAAACAGTCCAAAATTGGGCTAAATCCACCCCTAGCGCTCCTAGTCAACCACAATGACCACATTCAATGAATGGGAGCACACCAACAATGATGAGGGTGCACATGTGGAGGTT
Source organism: Pseudotsuga menziesii (assembly GCA_001517045.1). NCBI lineage: Eukaryota > Viridiplantae > Streptophyta > Pinopsida > Pinales > Pinaceae > Pseudotsuga > Pseudotsuga menziesii. The sequence goes on from LPNX010479594.1 coordinate 540,574, forward strand.
TGACTGAGTTGGAGCGCCCATGTAGGTGTGAAAGCCCCAATTTAACTGGTTATTATGCCCAATTAAGCTACCTAAGTTTAAAGCATAGTGTATTAATGCACAAATGCAATAAAATTGACTAGGGACTTAGACCAAGATACTAAGGGGTTGAATTATTGTTCTAACATAAGGCTTCATAGAAATTTTGTGGTAAGAGTTTAGCCAAAATCATGTATATTTTCAAGGCCCCAACCTCCCTCATCTTTTGGCATAGAAAAAGTTTTCCATTTCTCCAAATGAGTCCTAATTTTGTCAGAACCTTCTTTGCAAACGAAATTAAATGAAATTTGTCTAATTTTTTCCAAAATGCTTTTGGAAGTATGTGTGAAGGTGTGCCAATAGACATGTATAGCCTCTATCAATGATTTGATTAGTACCAGGCAACCTCCCCTGGAGAGCCACTGATTGTACTAGAAAGTGATCTTCTTCTTAATCTTTGATTGTACTAGCCAAGTATGTATGTCTCGTGGCCTTTTATATATATATAAGTCTGTTGTCGTTTCTTGCCGTATCGTATTCGACATTTTTCAAAATTTGTCATATTCGTATCTGTTCCCATATCCGTTTCAGTGCAACTTAGATTGCCATGACCATTTGGCTTGAGATTAAAGCCAAATTTTTGAAGCCATCCTAGAATTCAACAAGACTAAAAGGGAAAAATCCTCTTAACATTTGTATCACCACCTCATCTAAATTATTAAACACCACGATAGATATTTGGATGTTAACCTTATACCCATTGAAACCTGATTGATTGAGAGCTGGTTCTTAGGCGCATCATTTGATGCAAGTGTACAATTTCGTAGCCCATTATTCAAGTAGAGTTTGGTGTATACCCCATTCACCTCGAGGTCATCTTCCGCTCGGTCTCCTTCCTTCACAGAGTTAGATATTTTACATATTCAGTTGTTGGGAGAGACATGTACACCCCTATCTAGCACATTTTTCCTCGGACGCTATCGCTTTGGCACACCCCACAGGACAGACACTAGGTTGGTATGCTGAGACATCTCGGTCTCTTCAGTCAATGAACTTCTCCCCATAGCGCCCTTCCTTATTCAGATTCTCCCTTGATGCATCAAGCCATCTCCTGTAGACTATATAGGTATTGGATTAGTCCATCAGAGAGGGTATCTACAGATTATACATCCAAGTTACTTGGACCTTACCTCCAATGGGCTTGGGCTTGATGATGTCTTTCTACCTTGAGCACTGCTTGGACTTGCAAGATGGTATCATCGTTCGCCCCCAATATACATGTAGACATTGGATGCACTCAGTTAGGATTCCTTTGGGGAAGCTTTGGGTTGGATCTCATCGACTTTGAGTGGAGATCAACCATCATATACCACGATCCAATAAGATCTGCCAGATGTCACCTCATTTTTAGATGCCCTCCTATATTAGGAGATCAGAGGATGTTAGCACTGCCTCTATAGTTACTCAGGGGGTTCCCTCTCTACTTTATTTAGATATCAAGACTAGAGATGCCTAGCCCTCTTCATCAAGGAGATATTTAGCCACAAATGTTCCTATGTACCTCGCATCACATTGGGACAACTAGGAAGATCACATCATACTTTCATGTTGATCTGTTTGATCGGGGCAATAAGCGACAAGCTCAATTCCATACTACTTAAGATAACCGAATGGTGAGACCTTGGGTCTCTTCTCAGCCTTCCTCTTTGGGAGATTGACAGGCTTCTTTGAGATTGGCTCGAAGGGGCCAAACAACACATCAGTCCACACACTCCTAGAGTGTCAGGAGGATTAGTTCTTTACGGATCTAGAGCACGGTGCCCCTTGCCTGCAGGATCCCTTTTTAGTACCAATAGAGCGGCCATAGATCTATCCATATTTTCTTTCTTTTAACCTTGGATACTAGTAGTATCCCTCGCTCCTACAACCCCCTAGGATCATATAGTTGGACACCTCGGTGGTTGCAGGGGAATCCCATTGCAAGGCAATGCCTAGTTCGCCTCCATCACCATTGACTCAGACTCGGGCATTCTTGACAACATTAGCCTCATGTTCATATCTCTCTTGACGGGTTTTTTTGAGTATTTTTAAGCTATCCAATCCAGCCTTGTACATATTGGCTTAGTTGTCTACATCACCATGCCTTGTATACAGTTATATACACGCTTAGGAGGCTGTCTTATTGCTTGTATCTTTTGGATGTGAATTTTGTTAGCTCTGCGTTGCTCCGCAATCCCTGCAAATGTATGCAAATCTCCGTCAAGTTCTTGGAGTGCCATTATGCCCATACGTGTTGGTTTTCCCCAATGGGTCCTCACCATCCATATAAGGAATTGGGATTGAAGATCAAATTATAGAGGAGGACATTTTCTGCTACAACACCTCCCATTCAAGGCAGTCTCTGGCCCGATTTGGCACGTCCCCTTCCGTTCGAGAGGACGCGACCACAACACTGCTACTATCATTTAAGCGAGGATCTAAGCCTCATGAACATAAATAATAAAAATGCATTGAATTAAAACATACACAGATGCATAACAAATGTAACTACACAACGGAAGCAAATCATCCATTTAACACATTCAAGCATTCAACATGTTCATGATAATTTAAAAGCAAATACAGTTACGGAAATTAAATACACAGAGAATACTTATCTTGAAAAGAAGCTTCCCCGCAACTAGCTATGTCGCTGCAATGTTCCACCCAACCATAGGCCAGCGTGCTCATCAATCTTTCAGCATCACTGCCACCCCCGAGCAGGGCATGATTTCCACTAGGAACTAGGGAATAACAGGCTTACACACAGCAAGATCATACACCCAGAGTCAACACAACACACAGTTGGGTTTCATAGACTGTCCAACCAAGCCAATACACAACTGGGTTTAACAGGCTAGTAAGGCAACAAGCCAATAACATGGGGTCCTTGGACTTACTCAGCCAAGCCAACCTTCACACCAAACATAGTCAACCATCTAACATATGGGTTCCTTGGACTTACTTAGCCAAGGCAACTCCAGGATGCACCGCACAGCAAAATACAATTGCCGGGTAAGAACAAAACGTCCTGGGAACCACAAACAGAAATGGTAGATGGGGAAAAATAACCCAGGGGAGCAAATTGACTCCAGGAATCATTCTTGGGAAATATGGGACTAACTCAACCACCATAAACCCCCAAAATTGTACATCTAAACTCAATTTTTTTTTCTCGGCATATCAGGAGCAAAAATGACCTCCACTCACCCACAAATCGAGAAATCTTTCCTCCCTAACCAATAAGCAACACACAAACAAATTTCTGGGTGTGGAACAATGAGGAAACAACATAAATCATGAGGGGAAAAATGCCCAGCAAGCTTAGCTGCGTGAGGAAAGGAAAACATCCTCTTAAAACCCCCAAAATCGTGGGTCTCTTCTCCCATTCGCTAAGCAACACCAAAAAATGACTTCCCAGCAAAGGAGAAAAATGGGAAACTGCAGAAAAACGCGGGGGAAGCTCCCAGCTTGCTCACAGGGGCAAAAATTGCCTCCTCAAACCCCAAAATCGAGGTCCCTTTCTGCCCATTCACCCAGCAACACAGAAAACGAATTTTGGGCATGGGGAAATGAAGAAACGACAACAAATCGTGAGGGAGAGAGCTCAACAAGCTTCAACTGCGTGCCCAACATGAATGAGAATGGGTGGGGAATGAAAGATGTGGGTGAATAATGGCTTGGGCATGCATTCCCAAGCATTTACTTGCCCAAGAAATAAAAAACACGTTTTAAAAAAATGGTGGCTTCCCCAAATTCGAATTGGACCTCCATACCTCTCCCATCCCAAGGAAATAACTTCTTCAACCACTTCTAGATGACTGGGCACAAAAGGAAAAAATGGGTAGTTGACAACTTTATTGTTTTCCCCTTTGACATTTGGCTTTTCCCCATTGGCTCAAGGGTTTGATTATTTCCCTTGCCCTATTCCTTGTGAAATCACGCCCCCATCTCTTTAACGTTGCGACGCATAGCTAGTTGTGGTATTTTTTATTAATTTGCATTTCTACATGATGCCTCAACACATATTGTGCCTGGCTAGCACATAGACCATCGACATCGATTTTAATCGCCGATACACAAGACACTAAATCGATGGTGGGGCCTTTGCCTTGAGCTCCACACCATGATCAAATAAAAATATTTACATAATGTGCAATTCAATACCATGGGGTCGAAATCGGGGCACACAGTCCCCTCCCCCTTGGGGTTAAAACCGGGGTGTTACATGATTATAGGTGGAGGGGGCCTTTGTCAGTGTCAACCTTGGTGAGAAAGGCCCAAGGTGCAGGAGGCTTCCGAACAGGACCCGATTTACCTTTTGGTGGAAGAAAATTGATAGACTCCAAAAGAGCGGATACAACCCACTTGGGCATAGGACTTGACCTAACTAGAGAAAGAGGGGTTGGAGCAAAGGTACTAGATGAGAGGTCGTTTTCAACATTATTGACATGCTCAGCTACTGGAAAAGGAGTGATAGAGATGTTAGACTCACGATTGCTGTAAGACCAAAACTTGTAGGTATTAATCTCCACCACAATCGCCAGAGTTAGGAACTTGGGAGGCGATTAGTCCATGTCACGAAACTCATGGGGAGCGTTGAACCCAATGTCTAACAATCTCCCCCCAGTGCGAGCCGGGTGAGTTTCAAACCCTTGACTTGTTGCTCTGATACCAATTGTTGGACTCAAGATTGCCGTTAGACCAAAACCTGTAGGTATTAATCTTCGCCACAATCACCAGAGTTAGGATCTTGGGAGGCGGTTAGTCCATGTCACGAAACTCACGAGGAGCGCTGAACCAAAATGTCTAACAAGAGAGTGCAATCAATAAAGAAGTGACTTACGTAGGGTAATAAGCTTCTCACCATTGATATCTATCTGTGCAATTACTATAGGGAGAGTGCTTGAGGAAACACTCATAGGTAAATGAGAAAAATCGTCCTCAGAGTGAGGAGAGATTCATTTATAGGGGTTATCAGTAAGAAGCAGTGGAAAATATATTGGTGGAGGTTAGTAAAAACTTCATCAAAGACAACATCTCTACATTCATTCACCTTGTGATTGGAAGGATCATATGGATGATATGCCTTTATAATTTCACTGTAACCTCACTAGAATGCTGTGGTGAGTTTATACTGCATTTTGTTTCACTTGTCCCTAGGGATGTAGGCCCATGCACTTGATCCAAAAATTTTAAAATGTGAAACTGTATGTTTGGTGTTAGACCAATTCTCATATGGATGCTTACCATGAAGAACATGAGGATGTGTCCAGATGAAGATATGGGCTGCACAGACATCTGCTCCCTTTGATGCGAGTGAAGCATATAGGCTGCACAAACATCTGCTCCCTTAGAATTTAGGCTCCATTTGATGTGAGTGAAGCATACATCAAGCCATTTGCTGAATAGTCCCATTGACATAGTTATGGTCATTTGTTGGACATTGATATACTCATCTATTATTTTGGTTAGCTACTTCATCTTCCTATGGAACAGTACTCTGCCGAGAGATGTCATGCGATTTGAGAAATGTTAGGAAATTACTGCTGGTATATTCTTCTCCATGATCAGTCTTGAGACATTTGATGTTTTTTTTCAGTTTCATTCTCCGCTATTAATTTAAATTCCTTGAATTTCCCAAAAACTTCAACCTTGGATTGAATGGTGTATATCAAAAGGAAGCAGGAGAAATGGTCAATAAAGGCAAGGATGGACTTAGCTCCCCCAAGAGAATGAATGGTCATAGGCCCACATATGTTAGAAACTACCGTAAGAGTCTGAAAAGCTTGCCTCATTCTATCTTTATTTAAAGATTCTTGATGGTGTACCCCCAACATATGCCCTTTATAGACACCATTTAATCTTGTGGAGGTTCATCAGCCATCTGTGGATGACTCATATTTCGCAAGCACCCAAGGTTTCTATGCCCCAAACGTTGATGCCATAACATGCTAGCATCATTGGCATTGGCTACTATAGCAATAAACCTTTTATATTTAGAGGAAGGAGTCTTCCCCAGCTTGTACATATGATTGGGTTCATCACAATAACCTAAGGCAACCACTTTAAAACCATAATCTATGTCTTTTATTAGCCATTGATTTAGGCGAAATTCCACCTTTTTGTTTGTGCGAGTGATGCGGTAAATAACTAGAAGATTGGGCTGAACTCCTGGAGCATGAAAAAATTCTCCAAACTTGGCGTTGTCAATGATGACATCACTAAATCCTAAAATTGGTAAGGCTGAGTTATCTATATCACCAATAGTCACTTTCTTGCTATTGTGCTGCTGTCATTAATGAAAGAGGAATTGTTGCCGTTAGGTGATATGCCTGGTAGCTAGAGTCAGAAATCCATTGCTGTGAAGTGGAGGACCAATAGCTGCTTTAAGTTTTAACTACCCAGTCTAAAGTAGTACTGGGTAGTCTTATGCATTGGTTGTTATTTGTTTGACAGGTTTTGACAATCTCATTTAATTGTTGAGAAGATAGAGGTTATGACATTTTTCATTTTTCTGAAGGATATTTACTATATTGTTGATTTCAGATACTACTAGGAAATACAGGCATGATGAATTTGGGATGCTTGGAATCTCAAGCTGCTATTTATGCTCTATCAACAGCAATGCAAATCATTCCTAAAGAAATTTTTACTGAATTTATAGAGGTAAGTACATTTTTCTTTGGGGTTTCAACTTTCGTGCAGTTGTTTTGATTTTTTTCCGTTTCTAGGGAAATGAATACTTTTCCTGTTAGCTATTTTAATTCAATTCAATGATGTCTGCTTGGTCTCCATTTCAGAGGTTGGAACAGCTTCCGGAGCGAAGTCTGCATGACGGGCTTTCAGAAAATGATATCAAGGTAATAAAATATCCCAAGGGTCCATATAAATTCTGTGGTATCTATTATGCTATACAATTTATTTTCGTTTGCATTCAGTTCATGTGATTTCTGTAGTATGGGTCCTAGGATCCTTACAATTGGACTATGGAATAAACTTGTAAAAATAAATTTTCCTTCTAGATGATTTGTATGGATATATTGTTTCCTGCATTTTAAGCACGAGAGCTGTTTTTTCTGCATGCTTCCTGTTTAATTTGTGCTTCTGTTTTCCATAATTAACATAGCTAACTTGTAGCTATCTTGGTCGTTATTTGTTTGTGCAGGGTATATTAGGATCTTAATTTTCATTCTTTATCAGATTCATAAAACTTCAAAATAAAAGAAGTTATTACAACTGTTTCATACCTAACTTATAGCAAGGCTTGATTATTGTAAATGGCCAATGTTTTTGCATGTCCATGCATTCTAGAGAAGAATATTGAAGTTCCAAGAGGTACATTTTTGGTCTTGTTAGAGCGGGTTGTGGAAATGGAAGGTCGGGGAATCATGGTTGTATGTTTTGGCTAGAATTTGGGGATAGGTCTGAAATTTAATTAATGAAGTGGGAATGTGAATTGCAGGATAGTGAGGAGTATTGACAGGATTGAAGTAGGTTCAGTAGGGTCTTTCATAAAAATGGAAATAAATAGAGTTTGTGCTTCAACTTAATTGTCACTGGTCTTTATTCATAGTTGGTTTAATCAAAAGTTATTACATAACATGTAAAATACCTAAATTATTTTATTTATATTAATTATTATGATGTAAGGTTGTGTCCTTGACTCCTTTAGCATATTCATGCCACTTAGGTACTGTGTGTGTGTGTGTATGACTATCTCCTTCACTGCATGTCAACCATTCCTTGTATCATTCACATTTATTAATCATTATCTGTCCTTTCTGACAACATGGGCATGTCCCTTTTCTTATGAATGGCTAGGGCATCACATGACTACTGCAAGGGTCGTCACAAGTTGTATCAGAGCAAGTTGAACCTTACCAGCATGTGGTCAGTTTCATTCTGCCATTGGCAGTGTTGCGCTCCAGATTGTCTGCTGCGTGCCTTTCAGTATTTACCAAAGTGGGGGTCTTTTGCCATTGTAAATGGCCTAGTCTAGGATTTCTTATGTAGAAGTGTTGGTATAGCAGGGCTCAAGACCATTGGTCTGGTCATTGCAGGTCTTCTTGGTTTTCTTTTCAAGCAGTGTTGGCTTGGTGGCTTTTTCGACTAGCCCTTGATGGGCGGAAGTCCCCCATCATGTTGGGCATTTATGCCCTGGGTGGGTGCTCTGGTGCTTCTTGGGATGGACCCATTAGCACACATGGCTCAGGGGCTCCTAGTCAAACTTATGTTTATGCTATGTAGAAGGTGATTGCACATGTAAGGTTTGTCGTACCCGCTTTAATACATTTCATATATGCCCACTTGGACCTCTCTTTTGATGTATTACACCTCCTCTTGGTCTCCTTGTGCAAGAATGATGATGATAATGACATCCTTTGACAAAAGCCTTACCTTGCTAAAAATGAGAACATTAAGGAAATTCTATATTGTCGTGGTTAGTTGGTGCATGATGTTCTCCTTTAGACTCAACACTCCACTTCCTTGAATCCATTTGCATCATTTTATCATTATTTTTAGTCTTTTGTGGTATAGTCCTCTACTTGTCGGTGACAAACATTAATTTTAAGTTATTTTAACTTTTAGTAAGGTAGGTTTTGTTACCTAAAAAACTAGAACTCTTCCATGATCGAAAATAAGTGGACCCAAACATGGTAGGTGGACCAAGTGGGCCTATTGGTATGATTGACAACTATTCGAGGAAGTACACCCAAAGACACCTCGATGTAACCCCCTTCCTCTTTAGGCCTTGCTCCTTTGGGCCGCGGGAGGCTCCCCAGTACTTCCAATCCAAGCTTGTTAGAAAACAAGATCGTAGAGCAATACAATAAAATAGATGTGGAAATAAAACACATAAGAACAAAATACAAGAGTGACACCAATATACGTGGTTCACCCAGTATGGGCTACATCTACAGAGAAACAACCAGTCCTTTCTTTTATTCCATCCAACAAAATGAAGGGATACAACCTGCAACACATCTTGCTGCAACCTCCTCTTCACTATCTTATAGTTTCTCTCGCTTACTCGCTGTTGATCTTTCATAATACACAACTACAATCCAATGCCCTCTTTAAAAGAGGGTTTCTTTCTAGGGAAAAAATACACAACCATAATCTCTACTGTTAGATCTTTAACCTAATGATGAATGGTCCAAATTTTCTGCCTCCCATAGACCCCCTAGCGACAATAGTGGGGGGGAAAGCCCTCGCCCCCACCCCCCCGTCAGGTACTGGGATCCAAATATGGCTGAAACAATTCTTTGACTTAGGAAGATAATTAGGTCCCACAACCAACAAAGCTTCCTTATCAGATCTTCTGCTATGAGATTGCTTTGTGAATCGGAATCAAATAGAGCAGCTACACCTTGGTTGGATTGTAGACCTCTATACCAACTCATCAATCAATATGCTAGATCTAAGGAAATGATCCATCGCTGAGAAAAACATCAATTCCAAGACTAAGTATAACAATAGATACCTATATAGAAGGGGATGGCCCCATGCACAACTATCCACACCTGCCAAGAGAAAAGAGGGGAGTGTTTAGTGGTTTTTGATATCCTTTGGGACCAATATGCCATCTAAGCCATGGAAATCTTGAATGCTCAAAGAGAAAAGGTGGGTGTAAGTCATCACATGAGCTAGCATGGAGGAAAACAACTCCAAAAAGGTGAAAAAACGGTTTGAAAGTTGAACCCATTGCTCCAATGCCCTTATGAATTCGACTGAGAGTTGTACATAGTTGGAAATGTCTCAAAAAGAGATTTCCATCCATATATCATAAGCCTCTAACAGATCTAGGGTGAAAGAGAACTACCCTCCTAAACATAGGTTGTCGAATTGTTGAAAACTGCTCAAAAACCACACTCTGATGCCCAGAAAGAATGAGGCTGAGCATGTTACACCATTGGAAAGGGTTAAGAAAGAGATTTTCAACAATATATGGCATTGTTCCAGTGTCGGGGAGAACTAGGCTGAGTGTTCACCACCATGACATAGCATTCATAAAGAGCTTTCCATCCATACATTATAAGCCCCCATCTGAGCTAGGGCATTAGAGAACTAAGGGTTTGAAGAAAGGGGCTTGAGTTGCTCAATTCGCCCCAGAATAATCATGAAAACTAAGTTGCAAAATGTGAGCAGTGTCGAAATTTAAAGGTTAGATGCGTTTTTATAAATTTAATACAAAAACATATAAACAATTGTACTGCTTAATTAAATGCAAACTGTAATAAAACTAAACAACATAATTTTCATCTCTTTCTACTTAACGCTCTGCTGGTCACTGCGTTAACTTTAACGCTCTGCTGGTCATTGCGTTAAAGTTGGTCATTGAGATGTTTCACCAAATGCCATGTACAAATAAATAAATAAATAATGTGCAGGAGATACAACATTAAAGAATCATAATCATTATTTGGATCCGCCTTATACTCAGATATTTCTGATTTGTTCTTGTCGCCGAAGGGACAAGTCAACTAGTTAAACAATTTGTGTACCTTGAGAGAGAGAGCCTATGTTACAAAAATCACACAGTCATGCAAAACAACATAATTTTCATCTCTTTCTACTTAACGCTCTGCTGGTCACTGCGTTAACTAATAACTTTAATGCTCTGCTGGTCATTGCGTTAAAGTTGGTCGTTGAGATGTTTCACCAAATGCCATGTACAAATAAATAAATAAATAATGTGCAGGAGATACAACATTAAAGAATCATAATCATTATTTGGATCCGCCTTATGCTCAGATATTTCTGATTTGATCTTGTCGCCGAAGGGACAAGTCAACTAGTTAAACAATTTGTGTACCTTGAGAGAGAGAGCCTATGTTACAAAAATCACACAGTCATGCTGAGTAAGGATGCAGTCATATAGTGGAGAGACACACAGTCATACCTTACGAAGTCATGCTTTCATAGGTGAGTTGGAGAAACTATAGTTCACACATAAAAGTAAAACTTACTCTAAAGTTGGGAAAGATCCACAATCCACACCAGCATAATAGGCTCACAGTCAAGATGAAATAAAACCCCAGTCAACACATACATGCACACGATCACAACATGCAATCACACAGTGAAGGGATGCAGGAGTGTCACGAGGAAGGATCAGCTGTTGCAGTGAAAAATGTGTAGACAAGGGAGACGCGGGAGATAACGCTAGTCTCGGTCAGCAGCATCAGAAGGGTCACGTAGATTGCACTCAGAAGCATCAGAGGTAAGCCATGCAGGAAGAATCCACATGGACAGAGAGTTGCAATCAACAACAGCACGCGGAATGAGACACAACCAGTAGCAGGCCCAACCCATGGGGCAGATGGAACACACTGGTTAGCAGAAGACATGCATAGAGGTAAGGTGCGAAGGGCAGAAGAGTTGCAACCAGCAGTGGGACAGGTTGGGAAGAGGAGTCACGACCAGCAGCGGAAAGAAGATACTGTAGGCAGAGGAGTTACGGTCAGCAGCGGAAAGAAGATACGCTGTTCAGAGGAGTCGTGGCCAGCAGCAGGACACGCTGGGCAGAGGAGTCGCAGTCAACCAACAGGAAGAAAAAATCGAATATAGATAGGTAAGGAAAAACCTTGGATATATAATAATCAAAGATAACATAACCCTTTTATAAAGTTTAGAGAAACAAAATGGTTTAACTTAGGATAGTTTGCAATGGTAAAGTGGTCCAATGAAGTAAAAAGATAAAACCATAAAATAAATTTAATGGTCTTATAAAACGATAAGGTCATAAGATAATAAGGTTCAAAAACCATAAATAAAAATTAATGTTTTTATTATAAGGTCATAAGGTAAACATTCAAAAGTTAGAGGGTTAAAGGTCCCCTTTTAAAACAAAAAATCACCATAACAATAAGTGGTCTAATGGGCCTTTAATAAACCATAAGGTAAATACACTTAGGATATAAATCCATAAAGAAGGGGTCATCAAAATCAAAGGTGCACACAAGTAAGAGTGCCAGGACCAAGTAAGGTAGAGGACCAAGAGTCAATAAGGGGACCACAACCCACACAACCATAAGATTAGGGTGAGTCATAAGGGTGGACAAGTATTTACCAATAGGACCAAAGACTTTGATCTTTTCTCTCTCTCAAGGTACAATGTTATATATATATATTTTGTCACCACTGTATAAGGGAAATATCCAAACAAATGGTACAATCCTTAGGTCCTCAACACTGCTCCTAAAGGTTAGGTGCTAGGGACATTGTCAAGTGGTGGCCAGTCACTTGAGAATCAACCTGGCAATAATCAATTAGGAGAGGGGACATCACCCATCATTCTTAATGAATGGCTTTCAGCCCTAGGCTGAGTTTCAGTCTCACACTGAATCATGTTGATCAACCCTGGACCTTGACCGGGTCCTCCATTCTCTCGGAGAAAAGCTCTAAGTACTAAGCTGAGTTTCAGTCTCACACTGAAGGTTGATCAACTACCTGCAGGACTTACTTGGACATCACGTCCTAGGTCCCAGACCAGAATATGTCTCTGCCTCTATTTGCAGGATCTACTTGGACATCGCGTCCCTGGTCCTAGACCAGAATACCCTAGAGGCACATAGGGGCCCTAGCCACATGCTAGGGGCTTTGCCATGGCATCAACCTGCTTGGTCCGAGACCAAGAACCCCAAGAGACCATTGGGGGCCCTAGGGTACCTTCTAGGGTCTCGCAGCTGCACTAACTTTAACTAGCAGAAGCCAACAAGTCAACACCATCATGAAGATCACCAATAAACAATCCATAAGCTAGCATGCAAGGCATCATCAACATGTCAGCCCATGAAATTTGTGATGAATATCACGTGTAGACACCCATGCAATATGGGGGATAACCGAGAGGCTTACCATTGATGGAAATTAACTCCAAAAATCTGCAAAAATCAGATACAGATTGATTACAATATACATTAATTATAGAGGCTTCTCATCTTCTCATGATTCAGCTCTCCTTTTTCCATTGCAATCTCTTCCATTTCCTGGAGGTCAACATTACCTCTTCTGCATACTCTTCCATTACCTTCAGAAATAGCTATGATTTGCTTCTTCTACTAGTCACCCTTTGCGACGCTTAAGGCCTACAACCTACCTTACTGTTCTCTTTTGTGTTTTGCCACTCACTAAGTCTACAACCTTACATTTCACTATTCCTTTAAGTACTGCAGCTCAACCATTTTGCAACCCAATCTTACAGTGTTATCCCTGGTGTGCATCTTAACTGTTTGGGGCTTTCACCGGTCCAAATCCTAATCTTGTGGTGTCCACAACTTTCTTATATGATGACTTATTGCAACTGCGATTTTTTTAATTTGCAACTTTTGCGACTAACGACAGTTTCTGTTTGCAACTTTGACTGAGTTAAATTTTGCCCATGACATTTCTATATATCCTACTGTTCTTTCTATTTATCTATTATTTTTCTGGTGCATTTTAAAGCAGGTAAACTATGCTAGTTTTTATGATTAATATCATTTGCTGGATCTTCACAGATATTCAACACGCCAGAAGGGACGTTGTCTAGTGAACAAGGCGTTTATATTGCAGAGCTAGTAAATGATAAAAATATAAAGCAAGCTAAAGGACGATTCAAATCTTATGATGACCAGGCCGATGGGGTAATGCTCAATGTAGTTCTGATTGCTGATCTTTTTACTTCATTGAAATTCCTTTAGCTTCAGCTTTTAGTCAGGAAGTGCACCATTTGGCATTTTCCTGGAGTAAATCTTACCCTGTATTGACCTTTTTTTAATTCATTGTTTAGGAGCCTGTTAAATCTGGGCCACCTGTTCGTCAAGTTCCAGCCAAAAGAGAGACACCAAACTTGGGCAAAAAGGACGGTACCAAGGCAACAAAGAAGCTGGGTATGCCATTAGATATTTCCCTTAATTGTTAGATTAGAAATATGATATCATCTCTTTCCTTGTCAAATATATTTCATCTAGTTAGCTAGTAACACAATCCTGTATGCTTAAACAGGTGATGGAGAGAAGTTGAAAACTGCAAAAGAAGAAGCACGTGATTTGCAGCTTAAGGAGGAATCGGCTGTTCGTTTGAAGGTCAAACACATACAGGAAAAACTGTCACTGATGTTGAGAGCTCTCGGTGAAATTGCTATAGCTAATCCGGTATTTGCCCATGGGCAGTTGCCATTCTTGGTAAGAGGAAGAGTTAGCTTTCTTGTTATCTCTACAATTCAAAGACTATATTATATGAGCTGGTGATTTTAATTTTTATTGTGTTTTACTTTTTTAATATCGACAATACTGTTTTATAAACTTTCAGTGTGTGAACAAGACTCATATTATTAGAAGTCTCCACACATTGGAAGTCTTATCAAACACTCATAGAACATAATCATATCTTACTTCTGCCTGGAAATTGTTGAAGGGGTTGCATACGATGCTAATATGCGAAATAATTTTTATACTTATTGTTGCACAACCTAGCAGCCAAATAATTGCAAGGTAAATCAGCTGCTAACCCGGCAGGACTATGGGATCTATGACCCAATGTGTTACTATTGCAAGGAAACCCCAAGACTTTGCTTTATACTAACCAACAGTTGCCGGCTTTCACAAGTACTAGTCTGGTTTGAGAGTGTGTCTAGGATTAGAAACACTGAAATAAGACACTAAGTCAAGGGTTTATTAGAATTTGTTATTGAAATAAAAATCCCTTAGCTTGATGTTTCACTACTGGAAGGAAACCTCAAGACTTTCCTTTATACTAACCAACAGTTGCCGTCTTTCACAAGTGCTAGTATGGTTTGAGGTGTGTCTAGGATTAGATAGACTGAAATAAGACACACTTAGAAGGTAATCCCAGGGTTATTAGAATTTATTATTGAAATAAAAATCCCTTAGCTTGCTGAGGTTCATGTTGAAAAACTGAGTTTAACTGATTGCTGGTTTAATGAACAATTTTATGAGTTTCACTTCAGCCGGTTTTGCATAGGCTTGAAGCTACTTATAAAANCCACGATTTTTTCAGCAATAAATGCAACCGTACCTTCTCATTAAATGCAGACCGTACTCCTCGATTTCTGTGCCGTACCTTCAGCAATTAAATGCAGGCCGTACTACCTCG